>CAJNDV010036996.1:103665-114589 GCA_905221635.1 Symbiodinium sp. CCMP2456 | reverse complement strand
ACCTCCCTAAACTCTATAAACCCCAAACCCTAAACCCTAAACCCTAAACCCCAAACCCTAAACCCTAAACCCTAAACCCCAAACCCTAAACCCTAAACCCGTTCAGGGCTCAGGGACCTGGACCTCGTCGGTCCTGGCCCTTTCCAGGGGATCCAACAGCAGCTCCACAGCATCCTCGCATCGGGTGTTCGTCTCGACGGGGCTGAATGTAGGGGCCGTAACAATAACTAGAACAGGGTTTTGGGGCATAGTATACTGTAAATTACATAAAGGACCCCCCAATTCAAAATGACAGAGGTAATTATAGGGTTTGGGGGCATAGTATACTGTAAATTACAATAAGGCGCCCCCAGTTCAAAATGATAGAGGTAATTATCTAGGCCTCTATACTGGGGTCTTGTGATGTTTGGGCTTTGTGGTTTAGGGGCTTAGTGCTTCGAGGGCTCCCGGAGAGCTTCAGGGAGTATCTTTTCAGGAGCTTACACGTTTTTTTTGGTTTTTTTCTTTTTTTTGGCGGGGGGTTTAGAATTTAGGGTTTAGGGGTTCTATGAGGGCCTTACTGGTAGAAGGGGCTTGGCCTGGTTGTGGTTGAGGGTTTGGGGTTTAGGGTTCTTGTTGGCTTGGGTGGGGTGTGGGGTTTGGGACCACGGATTTAGGACCTCACTGGTTTTTGGGCATTAGGACCAGTTTGCTTTAGAGACTTGGACTTACGGGCGTGGTGTTTGAGGTTTGGCTTACGATTACGGGATATGTAGGGCTGTTTCGGCTTCGGGTATAGAGTTCAGGGATTGGGCTGTGTCGGAGTTTGGGGCGAACGGTTTTGGAGCTTTACCTCCACATGGGTATTCTTGGCCGGCACGATGTGTTGAATGCAGGGTTCTCTATCCGCATGCTCGAAGATAGGCTTCCACGCAACTTTGTATTCGATGTGGGTCGTGCAGTAGCCATACACGATCATAAGGGCACGTCTGCCCTTCACCTTTCTGCACATTACACCGGCGCGGCGTATCCATTCCTCCACTTGTGCCTCGGAATGGCTTCACCTCATCTCAAAGGCAGCTGCAGGAGCAAGGACGTCCACGGTCTGCAAGGCCATGCTTTCCAGACCCTGCAACTCAGCAACTCGGTGGGCGATCCAGGGCACTTCGCATTCCAGGCAAAAGCTTCTCTTTGTAGGAATGACTGAGAAAACTGACCCCCTCATAGCATCAGAACGATGAGCCGAAGTGCTAAACCGATGTCGCGTGCCGTCCATGCAGACTCCCAATGGCATGTAAGAACCGGGAGGGCACCATTTTGGAGCCCTTGCTCCTGTATTTCGAACACTGTGTCGCAGGATGAAGAAGTAATGTAGGGGCCTTAATAGTCAGAATTTGGTCTTGGGCAAATAAAAAGTTATACTTATAATAAGGAGCCTGCAAAGTAGCATCGGTAATTAAATTATTAAGGCCTCTATACTAATGTCGATACCGTAGCCCCGGAAACTGGAGCACACCTGTATCGAGCCCATAAGCAAGAAAACCTGTCCACCTAAACCCTAAACCCTAAACCTCATCCCAAGGTTGTAGTGCTAAAAAGGTTTATGCTGTAGGGCGATCTTTACGATGCACACGAGGCTAGCCAGAAATCCTACTGTAAGCCCTAAACCCTAAACCCTAAACCCTAAAACCTAAAACCGGAAACCCAAACCCTAAAGGTGTCATTGAAAATGGAAACCTCCGAGTCCTTGAGCAACTTGGAGACCTCCCCGCCCGAGCAGAGGGGCTTGACCTCTGAGCACGGCGTAGGCTTTCCAGGGTTTAGGTCTTAGGGTTCAGGGTTTAACATGGGTTTAAGGTTTAGGGGCTTAGGGTTTAGGTTTTAGGGTTTAGGGTTTAGGGTTTAGGGTTTAGGGGTTTAGGGTTTAGGTTTTAGGATTTAGAGTTTGAGGGCCAATAGAACCCTAAACCCAAAACCCTAAACCCAATATATAATTGTGCGGATTGTCGGGCCTTGGGTTTAGAGATTCGGGTCGGGGGTTCAGGGGTCCGTTAGCGTTCAGGGTACATGGAGTCGGATCACTTAGTCATGATATCCCCTTTCGGGTCACTGCGAGGTGATACTAGGGTTTAGGGTATAGGGTTCAAGAAGCCCCAAAGGCCTGTGTGACTCCCATATTATGTGTTTCAAGGAGTCTGGGTGTCCTTCCTGTTAGGTCTGTTAGGTGGGGACTTGGAGACGCAGGTGAGGGGGGTTTGCATGCTGCTTAAGGCTCTTGCCGAACCCAAATCCTAAACCCTAACCGCCCAGCAATGCAATGACCACCTCGAGGAAGGAAGCAGTACGACCCACTGATGCAGCAGAAGGACCGGGCCACCAGCCCCCGCGCGCATCTGAATTCAACTGGCCTGCAAAACCACCCGAAGCCCTGAACCCTGAACCCTAGACCTTCCCTAACCCCCAAACCCCAAACCCTGAACCCTGAACCCTAAACCCTAAACCCTAAACCCTAAACCCTAAACCCTAAACCCTAAACACTGAACCCTAAACCCTAAACCCTGAACCCAAACCTGGCCAGAACCCTCGAGCTCCAAAATGAGGCACCTGTGAATCTTCCCGGCCGTCCGGGTGCAAGTCCCCGCGACGCTACGAACACTCTATGGATCCTAGAAGGGTTTTAGAGTTTAGGGTCTAGAGTTTAGGGAAATTCCTAAACCCTAAACCCTAAACCCTTTTAGGGTTTAGGGTTTAGGCTAGGATTTGGGGTTTAGGGATGGGGTTGAAGAGCTAGCCTGCCTGGGACTGCTTCTTAGATGGCGGCCTGGGTCATTTCATTCTTCAGGTGGTTTAGGGTTTAGGATTTAGGGTTTAGGGCTTAGGGTGTAGGGTTTAGGGTTTAGGGTTTAGGGATTACGGTTTAAGGTTCAGGGTTAAAGCCTACACCGCAAGCGTCTTACCTCGCATGACAAGCCGTGCTACCTGACGGTCGCGATGATATCGGCAGGCAGAACACCCATGGATTCCAGAAGATACCCATAGCGAGCGTACTGTTGGCGCTTCTCGTGCAATTCTACCAAAGCCTCTCTCACGTTAGGAGGCAACTTCAAATCGCTGTACATGTTCATGATGATGGTCTTGAACTCGGACAGCTTCATGTCGTTGACCTTGTACTCGGACTCCTCCACCGGGCAACAGTAACGGAGCCGTTCCTGCTCGAAGATTCAACCCCACTTCTACGGCAGCCCTACGAAATCCTAAACCGACAATCCATAGCCCGGAAGTGCTCCTGCCCTACCCCGATTCAGGGTCCTGTATAAAAAGGGTGCCGTAATTTTTTGGGGTTCCTAAAAGTGGACCCTCATGAAGAGAACTACCCTTTCAGAGGTCGCGATGATTAGTCCAAATTTCACCCTCTAGTCCCTACATAATTATAACACAATACAGTCCAAGAAACCCTATTCTGATGATTAATGCTCCTAAACTAGACTACGCCCGATGCCCTCCAAAACCTAATGTAGCTGCCTCAATAAAAACAATAAGTATTCTATAATTATAATAAGGAACCCCCAAAATAGTATAGGTGATTATTTAGGCCCCTATCTTAAACCCCGTATCCCCTAAGCCCCCCCAGAACCCCCAGACCTGGTCGAAGCCCCAGAAGCGAAACATCGGTCCTCTCACCGTCAGTTGATTTGCGTTAAACGCCAACTTGATCACATCAGTGTAAGGCTTGTGTCAAAAAAAATGTGTAATGGCGCCGCTTCAGGTTTAGGGTTCGGGGTCTCGGGGTCGGGTTGCAGGGCTTTGCTTTAGGGTACAAATCGTCTCCAGGCTGCCCCTGACCTAATTTAGACATAATTGAGGCTGTACAGCGAGTACGAAAAGGCCTGGCTACTTCTGCTTTCTTGTGGGGTTTGGGATTTGGGGTTTAGGGCTTAGAGCTTAGGACATCAACGCTAGGCCTTGAAACTCCACGAGAGCCTCATGATACCCACGTAAAATCTACCGAGCCAGCGGATCCGGAAACAAGAACCCTCAAAGGAATAGGGCCTTGGGTTTCGGGTTTAGGATTTTGGGGTTCAGGGTTCAGGGTAAACCTCACGAAACAGAAACCCCACGGCCCTGTGTTCCTTTACATCCTAGTCTTAGTCCTCGAAACGAGCCGAGGTACCAGAAATGATAGTAAGAAGAAGACGAAGAATAGCAATCACAACGGGCACCAGTAATTTCAGAAACCATGGTTCAGAAACCAAGAGGGCGATTCAGAAACCAACAACGGCAATTCAGAAACAACAAAGTGACAATCATGCCACGAGGCCCCTAACCCGCGGCGGCAACCAACCCGTCCTGATCCATCCGAATCCAACCACACCCAAACCTGCGTCGCCGCACCTCACCCTACCCTGCCCCACCAGGCCAGCTGGCCGCCCCAAATTACCGAAGCTTGGTTTCTGAGGCTCGGCCGCAATTGAACCCTAAACCCCTACATTGCTAAACCCTCAACCCGAAACCCTAAACCCCTAAATTCCTGAATCCTGAATCCGAAACCGCTGAACCCCTTAACTCTAAACCCAAAAATAGTTAAATCCTAAACCCTAAACTCTAAACCCCAAAGCCCTAGACAGTCCTGACGCAATACTGAGCCAGGAACGTCGCTGCGCGGCCACTGTGGCTTTTAGCCGTTCCCGAAAAGTTCGATCCTGTTTGGGGTTTCAGAATGTGGAAATGGGAGTTTGTGAATATTATGGCATAGTTATATTATCGGCGCTCCGGGGTTTAAGGACAAAAAACTCAAGCCTTGATATTGACCCAACAACCTTTCGCTTTTCTGTGCTCTATATATTGGAAAGGACCTTAACAAGGGCCATGACGTGATCCATACATAATTAGAGACTAACTCATCCCTGTCTTAAGCTTTCAAGCCCTGCAACTCCCGTTCAGCCGTAGACCCGAAACCCCATCCCCGAACTTTCACCCGCAACCGTCATCCCTACCCAGAAGTCTCTCTAATCTTTTGGGGTAGGCGGCTGGTCGAGCGATCAGCAAGACCCGGAGCAAGGGAGCCCCAGGCTGGCGACCGAGCTGGCTTCCAGGCGTGTATATTAGGCCAGTTAGATATATCATAACCCCATGCCGGGTTCAACTGGGGCACCCGACTGCCGACTGCCCTGACCTGCCCCGCCCCTGCTGCCCCTGCCCCTCCCCTGCCGCTGGCCTGACCTGCCCTGCAACAGGCTCAGGCCGACAACTCGAACAAAGCAGACTCACGCCCCGCCGACAGCCCGAGCGCCCGCTGTGCCCCCGCGCCAACGGCACTTACCGTCTATATGGAGGGGGTGCACCCACACGCAGCGTCTGTTCTCACTCATGCAAGACAGATGCCCAATCCTTCGCGCAAAAGATCTTTGTCGCCCCATACGTTGCTGTCGAGCTCAGGCTGCAATACGGCTGCCGCAACCGCACATGTGACATGTATGTGTGTGTGTGTATATATATATATATTCTGAGCTTATGTCTGACATGCTCGTACTTTCTTTCGTTGAGGCTCCCGGCTGTAAGTTTCGCAGAGTCCTTCATCATGGAGCAAACTAAGGCTTCGCCACAATGCAGCCTTCACGAAAAACTTCAGTAACAACATTGCGAAGACCCGGCACCGAAAACACACTCCTTCAGTCGTGCATGTACTCTCGCCTTACCTGTGCGAAAAACCATATAAAGCCGTATGCCCTGAGAGTTGTAAGTAGGTGGCCTTGGGGTGGGTAAGCCTGCAGGCCGACGCGCGCCCACAAAAGCGCGCTTTCGCATGGCACACCCTGATCCCCTAAACCCTAAGTCCCTAAACCCTAAACCCCTAGACTCTAAACCCTAAACCCTTAGACTCTAAACCCTATAAGCCCTAAACGCTTAGACTCTAAACCCTAAACCCCAAACCCTATCGTGGGCACAGGGGCCTCCATGAGCAAGCGCGCTGCTCGTCTCATCACTGAGGGTTGTGCCTGCCGACACTCAGGCTGAGGGCTTTGGGTTTCGGGCTTAGGGTTGAGGGTTTGAAGCTATCAACCACATGAACCTCTCGACCGTACCCTTGGACTTGTACCATCCAGAACAGAAAACCTCAAGCAAAGGCTTAGCCGCTTCCCCGAGGAGCTATGCCGTGTAAGATGCCTCAATACCTTGCGCCTTCATACTGGCGCATTAAAAGACCCTAAATTCAATAAGGCTTTTGGGGCCCATTTACAGTATACTTATAATATGGAACCTCCAAAATAGTATTAGTAATTGTTTAGGCCCCAATATTCAACCCGCAAGCTCTGGACCGGCCTGAACCCTGCAATTCGGAAATCCTAAGCTCCAGCGACTCGGGTGAGTTGGCTAGCCACGTCTGCTGCCAAGCTCTGGAAGAGAGTCTGTTCCACCGATATGAAGGGCCCAGAGAGCTGTAGGAAAGCACGCGCCTTTCGTTTATTGACTTATGCTATTTGGTGGTAAGTCATGCGCCTTTCTTTTCATAATTCCTGCATTTTGGTGGGGCCCTATACATCGTTAAGAACATGCAGGTGTATGTCGACACACCTGTCCAAAAAGAATCCAGCGTTCTGCGACTCTTGCTTTTGGATAGGGGCACTGCACATTCAAACAAATCGCGCTTGCGCGCAACACCTGCTTTTGGTGGGACGCCACGACTTTCCATGATCCGCGCGTGGTCTGGTTGAATATTGGTGTCTAATATGTTTCGTCTGAACAGCTTGTGTTTTTGCTTCAAATGTGTCTGGCATGCCTGAGTTGAAGCTTCACAAGTCGTCACAAAAAATGCACTGCGGCCTGCAAAAGAATGACCAGTTTGCGAAGAATCTCTGGGGGGAGATCCATGCGCAAGAGGAGGTCTGAGCGCTTTTGATCGGCTCTCTGCACCACAACAGCCTGGCAACAAGAGGGAAGTGTGATGTCAATGGAAAGCATCCGAGCTGTGGGCGTTACCCAAGCCCCCCGAAAGGGATGACTGCGTGGCCCTGGCCTGAAAGTTATACGTCGCACCAAGGTCTTTTCGAAAGGGAGCGGGGAGGGGGCAGAAGAAGTAAGTGAACTAACCCTTCAGCAGGTCCCACCGATTCCTTATCCTCGACCTAAATGGGGTGGGCGACCTTCTGAATGGGGCCCACCCCTCCCCTCCCCCTCCCCCCTACCCTCCACACCCTCCCTACCCGCCTTCCCCACATGGCCTAACCCAAGGCTCTTAAGAGACAGTTTAGGGTTTCGGGTTGGGGTACTGTAAATTATAAAGCCTACTATCAAGAGTCCATATAGGCTAGAAGGGTCCCCATAAAAGCTAAGCCCCAACTCGTAGACGCTGAAACCCTAAACCCCGAGACTTTGGTGGAAGAACCCCAAAGCCCGAAACCCCAAATGCACGACCCTAGACTTTAAAGGGTTTCGAGTTTAGGGTTTAGGGCCTACAATCCAAATCCCCAACTCAAAACTTCAAGATACCTCAAGCCCTATAATTGAAACCCTTGACACAGTAAAACCTCCGTCGCAGCAGCATTTGCTGCGTTCTTGTTCAGGAACTTATTTCGAGTTACCGCACTAGGGGTCTATAGTACATAATGGGGATTCCTATATCCTATATTATGTCAATGAAGTTCTTTGATAAGGACCCAGCTTAACAGCCAGAGTAGGGTTTGCGGGTTTCTCATACCACAACTATAGCAGAACTCCAAGGGCCAATACTATTTGCAATCATCCCGACCTCTTTCCTTAACCTGCAAGCCCTAAACCCCAAACCCTGAACCCTAACCCCTAAACCCTACCCCCCCCTTGGGCCTCGAACTCCATCTCATGGATCTCCCACTCTTCCAGCGCCGCGTGCACTTCAAACAGGTCGTACCGGCCGTCCTTCACAGACAGTTAAGGTTTAGGATTTCGAGTCTGGAGATTAAGGTTCAAAAAGCCACTCACCATATCTTCTCTGCTTTAAGTGAATAATCTCTGTCTTAGGTTAAGTATGGCCTCTTCTACACCAAGTTCATAAACATGGCTCATTACGATTCGTCAGATACTCCGTAATACTGTAGTATAGAGGTCTGAAGAAATCGAACTCATATGCCTTTGTGGTCCCTATATGTAATCAATTATGCTATAATACACCCCCGATCCTATTCCAAGCACCGAGGCCTCCCTACTATTGGGCTCGTTGTGTGCTGCAAGCTTATGAACTCACGACTGCTAGGCTTCAAGATGTAGGCCTTAGAGATTACGGGCATCCAACAATTCAAGGTCTACTTTAGGTCCGTTGTTGCCTGCGCTCCATGTCGCAAAGCAATATGCAAACTGTGTATTGTCAACGCTATTTGGTGCTGATAGAGGAACCATGCTGGGCTTTTCAGCACCTCGCCTCGCGGATGGTGGCTCCAAATTTGTCAATGAAGTCGATCAGCTCCTGTGTCGCGGGGAACCTCAACCCTAAACCTTAAAGCCTACATTAAGTGAGAGGAGACAGGGCCACAACTGATCCAGTCACGTCGCAGTTTCATGTGCTCCTTGCGTGTTTGCCCATGTTGTTCTGCAACGGTTTGAAGCTCCTGCTTCGCAGATTAAGACGGAAGCCTCAATCAAGAATGGTTCCTTGCTATGCATCTACTACAGCATAACCACAAACCCTATTCTAATTATCGAGGCCCTTTTTCCAACCCTCGAAAGGAACATTTTACAGAAGCCCTATTCGAAAGATCGAAGCCCTTGTCTTTAGATGTTGAAGCTCTGTGCTCATGGCCTCCTTCAAGAGGTACTCCTTGCAGAATGGGCACTGGCTCCTCGGAAAGGTCGGTGTGCTGTTAGTTTCGGATTTAGGGTTTAGGGTTTAGGGTGTGGGTGGGTGTGGGAATAGGGGCGCACTCAATTAACCCGAGCTTGCGTCAGCAGGTAGTCCCGCCCCAACCACCCCAACTATTCTCAATCATAGGGTTTAGGGTTCACCCCCCAAACCCCTCTCAAGGGGGGCTTTCTTTCTGTCTGCCCCTCGCAATTCTGCACAACATGCGCGTTTCACAGCAGAGCTGGATTCGTGTCGGGTTGTGGGTCCGCGCGGCCTGTGCCGGCCGCTCGACGCGAAGCAAGGATCCCCCCGCCAAAGGGAGGGCACGGACTTCATCTTGCGGAAACCCTAAACCGCCCAAGAAGGCCCTGGAAAGCCACTTGGGAAGCCCTTAAAGGCCTTGGACCGCCCTAAACGAAGGGCTTTCGGGAAACTGGCCAGGTCGCCTACTGGGACCGGGCGAAGAGCCCCCGCATCTAGCCTTACTCTCTGGTGATGAGTGCGGCGTCACCCGGCCGGGGGCCTCGGTCGGAGCCTCGAGCGCCCATGCAAATGGTCACCGGCGCTCTCGGCAGTTTAGGGTGCAGGGCCAGTGGGCCCAGGGTTTAGGATTTAAGGTTTAGGGTTCAGGGCTTACGGTCGGGTATGGGTTGTGAGTGATTCGGATAATCCGAACCCTGAAGCTTAAACACGGACCTCTGAAGCCTTGACTCCTCAGCCTGCGTCTAAGGACGTGTATGAGGAATTTCATAACCAGGACTCCCAAAATGGTAGGCTTTTGGCCCCCCTGGTAATTGCCAAGCGGCTGTCCATATTCGAGCCTGCAACTTCCGCACATCCGATGCTCTGACACCTCTGCTGGATAGGGCTTAGGGCTTAGGGTTTAGGGTTTAGGGTTTAAGGTTTAGGGTTTAGGTTTCTAGGGTTTGGGGATTCGGGTTTTTTGTCTTGGGGTTTAGGGAAGTTTAGGGCTTTAGGATGTAGGGTTGAGGGCTTCGGGGGTTTTACGGCTTGGGTTTAGGCGTGGCGTGAGGCTTGGGGACGGGGGGGGGGGGCCCTAAACCCTAAACCCTAAACCGGGGGGGAGGTTAGGGGTTTACGGTTTGAAGCAGTTCAGCTTTCCCTCGAAGCCACGCTTGCATCTCGCACCTTGCTGCCCGAAGTCAAGTGGGACTTTCCGAAAATAGGGGACCCTAATATGGTACCCAAATAGTAGGATCCCTACTATAAGGACCCCAAAATAAGGTACCCCTAATTTTCGGAAACTCCCAAGTATGGTTAACTCATAGAGCTGGGTTTCGTGGCGATAAGATCTGGGGCTGCGGGTTTAGGTACTCTTTGGGGGCCTTTTCAAACCCTAGACCCTACCCATAGGCCCTAAAGTGGTTCCTGTTTGGGGGTTCATATATAGAATCCTAAAGTAAACCCCAAAAAGGAACTACTATGCGGCCTATGGGTAAACCCTGTTGACCCACAACTTCGGATCCGGCGTTGGACCTGAAGCCCTGCCCCGGCCAAGGAACGTCCCCCTTCGGACTCCAATGCTCCAGGCATTCCACGTCAAGCTTCTCCTGTGCAGGGCAAGAGTCGAAAGTCGAAACCACGAAGTCCGAGGTGCAGCTCGCAGAACTTACAACCCTAAACCCTAAAACCTAAACCCTAAAACCTAAACCCTAAACCCTAAACCCTAAACCCAACCACACCCAACCGTGTGCGACGACAGAAGATGAGGCTTCCAGCGCTTCAAGAGCTTCTAGGATCCAGAGCTCAGGATGTGGTGCGGGGGCGTCCGATTTCGGCTCAACTGCGAGCTGAGAGAACCCTACAAGCTTCAAAGTCCTATTTTTTGTAGGGGCGCTCATGATGAGAATAGGGTATGGGGTAGATTATAACAAGGAACCCCCAAAACCCTATTCTAATTATGAAGGCCCCTACTGTGGGGTATATGATAATAACAAGGAACCCCCAAAACCCTATTCTAACTCATAAGGCCCCTGCATTACGCTATACACGTGAGCGATGGGCTCCCTGAAAGGCCACCCGCGCCTCGTAGCAGATGGGACCTGCTGCATCGGCTTTGGCGCCGGGTTTGAGGTTCTAGGCAGTTTGTAGGGTGGGGGGGGGGGGGGGGGG
>CAJNDV010036996.1:89860-103565 GCA_905221635.1 Symbiodinium sp. CCMP2456 | reverse complement strand
GTAGGGGTTTTTGGGGGTTTCAAGCGGGTTTCTAGGGGGTTTCTAGGGGGTTCTAGGGGTTTAGGGATGTATAGGGTGAAGGGCTTAGAGATGGATCGGTTGTGCAGCTTTGCGTTTTGGGGCATCGGGACTGCTGGGTGCATTCTATGGTGGAGTCCTGTCCGGGCTTTTCAGGGTTCAGGGTTAAATTTGCGAGATGTTCAGGGCTCCGGGTTTTGGAGACTGGCAAAGGGCACTCGCATGTCCGGCTTGATTTCCACGGTCTCATTACGGCTAATGATAGGGGTCCCATTGTTCAATAAAAGCTAAACTTTGCCCTTTACTCCTCAAACCCCTTCCTTGGGTGCCCGGCAGGTGTCTACCCGCGGGGCCAAAGCTAGCTCATTCAGCAACTGCTCGGTCCACCTGCCCAGATCGGGGTTTAGAGTTTAGGGTTTAGGATTTTTTGGGGTGTAGGGTTTAGAGTACTAAGGCTCCTTTCAGCTTCCTTTCAGAGACTACCTGCTCGGTCCACCTGCCCAGATTCTCAGGACGCTTTTGGATTTTAGGGCTTGGAGGTTAGGGCTCTTGTAGGGTTTGGGATTCAAAGCCCTAAACCCTAAACCCTAAACCCTAAACCCCGCTAAACCCGCTTCGGGGCTTAGTGCTCTTGGAGCTCCTTCAGGACTTCGGGCTCCTCTAGGACTCCTTTAGAGTTGAGGGTTTAGGCTTTAGGGCTTAGGGTTTAGAGGCATTGGGGTTTAGGGTTTAGGGTTTAGGGTTTAGGGTTTAGGGGGATCTAGGCTTAGGGTTTAGGGGGATCTAGGCTTAGGGTTTAGGGTTTAGGGCTTAGGGTTTAGGGGAATTGGGGTTTAGGGTTTAGGGTTTAGGGCTTAGGGTTTAGGGGAATTGGGGTTTAGGGGAATTAAGGGTTTAGGGGAATTGAGGGAGTCCTGTTCCCGCTGCCTTGTGGTGCCTTTTCGGTTTAGGATTTGCTGAAGGAGCTCATGGGTTCTCTTAGATCTTCTGGGATCATAGGGCTTACAGTATAGGGCTACAGGGCTTATAGTAGGGCTTATAGGGTTTTTTGGTTGAGGGGTTAAGACTAAACACCGAACCTCGAAACCCTAAACCCTAAACCACCCCAAAGTAGGTAAAATAATGGCCCAAGACCTATAAAAAACCCATTATTCTACACACTTTTTGGGTCCAGATAGACCCCAAGCCTAAACCACCAAGCCCTGAGCCCTAAATGCTCAACTCCAAACACCTGGACCTACGACCCAAGCCCCTAAGCCCCCAGCTCAAACATCATAATATAGAGGCCTTAATTATTCGAATAGGGTTTCCGGGTCTATTATACTAGAATTATAGTAAGGAGCCCCCAAAACCCGATTCTATTTATTGAATCCCCTATATTAAGCTGCCGCGAAGCTCCCAAAAAGAACCCAGGAGGCCTCAAGACGCCGAGCCACGCCAGAAAGCGAGAGAAGCGACCTCAACAACAGCGGGGTGGGATTTTTCGGGCGCTAGCTTAAAGAGTACTTGCTGTGGTGCTTTGGGGCTTCGGGGTCTGGTTATTTAGTTTGGGTTTAGGGTTTAGGGTTTAGGGTTTAGGGGTTAGGGTTTAGGGTCTGGGGTTTAGGGTTTAGGGTTTAGGGTTTAGGGTTTGGGGATCGAAATTTACGGTTTGGGTTGAGAAGACAGGCTATGCCATCTGCAACCCGGGAAACTGGGCGGTAAATCGTGTCCTGGAGGTACGTGCTGCCGTTTACTCCCGATGTCCACGGCTTCAAAGCACAGTATCATTGCTGTTGTTACCACTTCTAGTATGTTTTGCATTACAATCAACACCAAGCAGCGATTTCTACGCGTCTTTGATTAAGGAGGTCTGTGTCTGCTTGGGGAATAGATTCGCACCGGCTACAGCGAGTAGAAGTGACAATTGTAACAGTCACCCCAACAAGAACCCTAAACCCTAAACCTGATCTTTAGGTAGTAGTATTAGGGGTACCTCTTAAAGGGTACCCCTTCTGAACCCTACTTGTGGCTCTCTTAAAAGGGACCTTATTGAGAGGACCTAATCCTAGCTCCCAATCTTGAGCCAGGTGTCTGATGTCCACGGTCTCGCTGGGCCAGCAATGGAGCTCGAGCGTCGACTCGGGCACGTGCAGTTCCTGTCACCCGGTGCATCAATAGCTTCGTGTGTGACAGAAACTGCTGTCACCTCTTCGTTGCCCTCAAAACAGCATCACTGCCATCAGCATGTCCATTATCATCCCTGTCGAAATGAACACATCGTGATCATCATCACTCATCGTCATGTTGTTACAAACCTTATCATTCCTCTCGATATTACAGCTGGGGTTGTTCTTAAAGGCACACCTGTCATCGCATTCTCCTCCATCACGTAGAAGCTTCGCCGCTTTTGCCATGAACACCATTTCCATTCATAGTCTCGTTGTTACTCTTATTGCTCTTGCGATTACCAGTATCACTATCCTTATCATCATCATCGTCATGATCACAACCAAAAGCATCCATCATCGTCACCAGCATCCTGATAGCCATCCTGATTCATCTTCGCCGCCGTCCAGCTTTGGCGACGCTGCATCTGTCTTTGACGCTGCAAAGTTCGGATTTTCGGGTCATTGCCACGACCTCAAAACTCGGCCGTCAAAGGGGGGATGGAAAGCTTCATGGACTTTGTCAGCTTTGAGGATGCAGGACTGAAGATTGATCTTTCGGGGTTGCTCCTAGCAAAAATGGCCGGGAGAACTTTGCTCGTCGCACCGGGACTATAAAAGTAGTTCAACTTGTCCTCGCCCTTGTAAGGCACCATGCATCCGTGCAAATGCCACACCTTCGGCTTGGTGTGCATAAACTGATATTCACATGGTATGCGAGCACGTGGCCTAAAGCCCCATACGATCCCATCCAGACTCATCGCCAGCTTGCACCGGAAACTCCCAGTTGACACAAGTAATGTAGGGGCCTTAAAAAGTTGCTTATACTATTTTGGGTCTTCGTTGCTATATTTATAGTATAATGGGCCCAGAAATCCGATTCTAATTGTTAAGGCCCCTATATTCACCAACACGAACCAAAATGAAAACCCATGGCACCTGGAGTGCTGCTCGGCTTTTGGCCCGCGCAAGCTGGGTCTGGAAAGGAGGCTTCAAAGGAGACAACCTGGTAAAGGGTTTAGGGTTTAGGGTTTAGGGTTTAGGGCTTGGGGTTTAGGGTTTAGGGTTTAGGGTTTAGGATTTAGGGTTTAGGATTTAGGGTTTAGGAACTGCACGAGGCTGGCTTAAGTGAAGCTTCCGGACGTTTTGGCATCACTTCATCATGATGCAAGAGCATCACTGTGCAGGGCTGCCACGTTCTGAAGCTCCGTCGCCGAGAGGGTACCGTCATGTGCACCAGAGTTCCACTGGTGAACCCGACCAAAATAGTCCCTAAAGAGTCTTTGCCGTTCCTCTTCACTCATGATTTCGGCCAATTCTTCGGGCTGGACCACCTCGCCCAGAAGGGCCTTGCCACGCACCCGTCTTAGCAGCTTCATTGCAACCAAACCCATGGCTGTTGTCATGCTAGATGCTATCGCAGCATCAGAAACCATCCCCACTGCGTTCAAGCCGGGAACCATCTTTAGCAGGTTGGATGCGAGGTAGCCGCCCCAACCAAGAGGAGTCGAGCAAAAAATGGACATGCAGAAGGTAAGCGCCATGCGTCGGGAGAAGATCTTGTCCGCGCGATAGACCGCCGCCAACGTCACGACCATTAGAACTTGCAATGGGATTAGCAGCAAGCGAGCAGAGAATGGAACGGGGGAGCACCCAACTATGAGCGCCCCTGCAGCAAATACAGCAATCGTTGCTGTGGCAGCCTCGTCAAGGCCTTCTAGCCATGCATTTTGAGCGCGGAGAAAGGAGTTTGCCACCATGTCTGGCAGCACTTCCACAGTCATCTTCATCAACTCACCCACACCATAGGATGCCTGAATCTGCACTTTTGTTGAATCGCAAGCATCGCAGCTGTAGACCCGTTGCTTCGTTTTCACACAAATGTCATCTGAAGAGCAGTGCTCACACTGAAGTTTGAGAGGGCCCATGCTAGGTTCAGCGGCAACCAGGACCACTCCACGAGCCCATGGGCAATGCTCGCGAACTTGGCTCTGGACTTCGTGCACGAAGTCTGCGTGAGTATCACACTTATTCAGAACCATGATGACAGGGATTGCATCATTGTTGCAAAGCTGGTACACCTTATGGATGCTGCTAGGTCTGAAGCGCCCACCTGCTAATACATCGATCACCCACCAGACGACATGCAACTGCTCCTTCAATCTGTCGGGGTCATCCGCTTCATACTTGTTTGCGGCATCCCTTCTTTCGGCAATCAGCTGCTTCAGCTGCTCCAAAGCGGTTTCATCGCCATCAAGAGTCTCGAAGCCCTTGGTGTCATAGATATGAACGGGACAAGCGTCTGTTGCAGGGTACAATGTAATCTTCTCCGTCACTGGCAAACCGGCACCTGCTGAAGCGACTGCATTGCCGAAGGCGGCATTGCAAAGACTCGAATTTCCAGCTCCCCGATCGCCAAGAATTAAGATTCGAGCACCGTGATGTAGAAGCTGCGCAGTGGTGTCTTGCACGATATTCTGCACCACGTTCCTGGCGGTTTGCTGGTGTTCGGCATCGTACAAAAATGAGGTGGCGGCAGCGTCAGACATGCAGAGCTGCACGCCAGCTCGCGCAAGCTGGTACCGTGCTGTTTCTGGAAGCTCCTGTAGGTAGTGTTATTAGGGGTACCCCGAAAAGGGTACCCCTTCTGAACCCTACTTTTGGCTCTCTTAAAAGGGACCTTATTGAGAGGGTCTATATCCCCAAGGGTCCCCCTAATCCTAGCTCCCATCCTGCTGCGAGCTTCTCTGAATGGCATCTCGGTAGCTTGGCACTTGGAAGAGGATCCCAATGTCAGTCGCCGCGACTTCCTGGGACTCTTGCTCGGACAATCTCTGAAACAGGAACGCCAGAACTAGAGCCGCCTCGTCCTCAGTATGGCTGAGGACTCCGAGTCGTTCGCATTGAGATTGAAGCTCCAAGAAGTGGTGCAGCTTTTGATGGACTTCCCCGGCATCCGTCCCAACGTTAAAACCGGTCGCCCCCTCGCTCGTAGAGAGCAAAGTTTCTTGCTCGTGCTGCAGCAATGCATCAATCACTTCTGCCCAGTGGACAACGTCATCGTCTCGCATGGCCACAGCGCTTGCCATGCCGGAGCAGGATCGTTAACAAGAGCGGAGAAGTTGTGCAAGCTACGACCACTCCCGAAGGCTCCTACCTATGCACAAAACCCTAAACCCTAAACCCTAAACCGTCTAGCAGATCCCTCTTAGATTCACATGAAGCTCAAGGCACACCACGCCGACTCGACACACCCCAAACCAAACCCAGAAGCCTCATGTTGAGTCCAAATAGGGTTTAGGGTTTCTAGGGTGATCCCTAAACCCTAAACCCTAAAACCCTAAAACCGTAAACCCTAAATCCTAAACCCTAAAACCCTAAACCCTAAACCCTAATTCGTAAACAATACAGACCTCAAGCGGAATCCCAAGCGCTGGGATTTCCGGATGGCTTCCCGTGTTGAGCCGGAGGCGGACACAAAGATCCAACGAAGCACTGATTGAGGCGTTTAGGGTTTAGGGTTTAGGGTTTAAGGCTTAGGGTTTAGGGTTTAGGGAATTTGGTTCTTTTGGTTCGGGGGGTGTAGGGCTGAAGGCTTGGAACCCAGGGGCTGGAGTTGAGGTCTTAGGGGTTTCGGGTCTAGGGTTTAGGGTTTAGGGTTTAGGGTTTAGGGTTCCTGCTCTCAGATGGTCTTACTGTGATAGGAGTCGAGAGCTGTAGGTCCTCTGTCAGATTACTAGCTTTGGTTTGGCTGATGTGGTGGGAGAAACAGTGCTGACGACTTCCCTGACACCCCAGACACGAAGTTCCACAGAGGCCTCCCGGTATCTCTCGAAGAGCACACCGAGAGCTGCTTTGGCATCCTCCGTCAGGGAAGCATGTACCTGGCCGTAAGGAGCACATACCGTCGGCAATAGGGCAGCGGGCAGCAGTCATTGTGATGGTGATGGTAGTGCTGGGGTGCATCACGTGGAATGCCATCTTCTTGCAGCCTCATACATCTCTGTGTTCCTAACGTACAGCAGCTAAGGCTAGCAGCTAGGGATTGCCCGTTAAAGCAAGAGAAAGAGCCGGAGCAGGAGCAGGAGCAAGAGCAGGAAGAGCTTCGCAGCATAGCAGTATGAATATGGCCCTCCAACACCACTACCAGAACTACAGCCACTGTCACCTTCAAACAGCAACTACAGCTACCGACCACTACAACTTCTCCTGCTACCGCTGCTGCTCGATGCTGCTGCTGAAGCTGTTGCTGGCAGTACTACCACCAACTTCTACGACCACGACAACGACGATAAGAACCCGAAAGCAAAGCCTTGGGGCGCAAAAGTCCCAGGGAGGCCAAGACAGGGCAGGGGTTTAGGATTCAGGGCTTAGGAACCGGATGTCAAGCCGAAAGCACACAGGCGAAACTTGCGCTCTAGATGCACGAAAGCTGGCGTCCCTCTTCTACGCAAGTCAGTCTAGAATGGAGCCTTCAAAAGTTAGGGTTTAGGGCTTAGGGTCCAGAAAAGGAGGCCTTAAAAGTTACCAAACGGTTTAGGGCTTAGGGTCCAGAAAGGGAGGGGTTAAAAGTTACCAAAAGGTTTAGGAGCATATCAGGTTAGACGTATATAGGGACTGTGCGGGGATACTACTAGTAGTCGCTGTTTGAACCCTACATTAGTTGCTTAGGGTTGAAGAGTTGTCGGTAAAGATTCAACGTCTAAGTCTTACCCTAAACCCTAAACCTTAAACCCTAAACCCTAAACCCTAACCCTAAACCCTAAACCCTAAAGTCTAAGGTGTTCTGACTCCGAAGCGGCCCTCAGATCAGGTTTCACTTTGGGAGAAGCTCGAGCCTGGGTCTTAGACTTGGCTTGGCCCTTGGATGCTGCTGTCGCTGGCCTAGTACAGGGGCCTGAATAATTAGATTAGGGTTTTGGGGTATGTTATACTATAACTATAAAGAGGAAACCCCAACGTAGTATAGGTAATGATATTAAGGCCCCTTTTTTTTGCCTGGGCATCCATATCCTCATCGCTGACTGCCCGGCATGACAGATGTTTCTATCACGCTGTGGGCGGGCACCCGCGGCTGAAGGCAACATGATGGCGTTGTCTGTTAAACTTTCTGGACTCACTGCACCAAGGCTTCAAACATGGACGAACCTCGTTGTATCTCTCCTGATTGCGAAGGTTCACGTTCACTGTCTCCTTGCATCCTGTCTGCGAGTTCTTCGCGTGGAGAGGGCAGGCAGCCTGCCAGGACCACTGTTCCTGAGCCTTGGCGCTCGATCATCCAAGTCGGATTCTGGATTAAAGCACGCACGCCCCTCTGAACCCCGAGCCCTAAACAAGCCCCAAACCCTAAAACCTAAGCGCCAAACCCCTAAACCCCTAAACTCTAAGCCCTAACCTACCCTTAAAGGCTCTAAAGCCCCCCAGACCCTTCACGCACCGTCGGTGGTCACGTTTAGCTACCGTTACTGGTTTAGGGCTTAGGGTTTAGGGTTTAGGGTGAACCCATATACTCACACTGTTGACAGATAACAGCCGAAATTACCAGAGCGCTCCAAACCTTGTACCGTAGGGGCCTGGCTAATCAGATCTTGGGGTTTCGGGCTTAGGTTTCTGGGGGTAGGTGATAGGACACGCTGAATCGGGACTAAAGGGAGCACTCCGAGCCCTAGACTACCCCAGCCCCTACACCCTAGCACCTAAACTCAAAGCCGCAATTTTTACTACTAGTTACGGTTTTGAGTTCAGGGTTTAGGGTTTAGGGTTTAGGAGACTGAAGGGGCCTGAAGAATTCCAGAACGATCTCCGGGTCAAAGGTTCTGGAGGGATTCGGGGCTTGCGGTTCTCAAGGCTTCAGAGGCATTGCGTGCAAGGCTTTATGAACTTCAAAACTCTACAGTGCCTTTGGCTCTTGAAAGAAGAGCGAAAAGGGGTCAGGGTTTAGGGTTTAGGGTTCACGGTTTAGGGTCTAGGGTTCAGGGTTTAAGGTCTAGGGATCGGATAAATCGTTCATAACCTGGGCTGGTCTAACCCTGGCCAGTGGCACCTTGGGCAGCAGCACCTGCGCAGGAGTTGAGACATCGATGTCACACGGTAAATCCAACAGCGAAAGATGTTTCTTTAAGTGCATTGGCCTTTTCCGTGCGAGCCAGCCTGCCTCATTCGAGGCCTACACTGAAAGCCCTGGACAGGGGAAAGCGAAAGGTTTAGGGTTGACGGTTTAGGGCACAAGAACTGACAATAATAACGGTATTAGTATTCAATAATACTCGAACTAAATGCAATAGCTGCAACGAGACCCCGAACATAAGCAGGGTTAACGGTTCAGGCTTTCATCATGCTGCCCTACCCATTGGCCACTCTGGCACTGCTTGCCAAAGCCTTCGGGATTACTACTGATGATGCTTAGAGTATCCTACCACTACCATACTTTGGGGGGGGGACCCCAAACCCAAAGCACCAAAGTCGAGGGCAGCGCGGGCTCAGCAAATTAGGATTAGTATTCTTATTACTTTTTGGACTATAAGGACTATCCTGATAAATTACTATGATTACTATTATTAATTATTGTTACCGTTACTATTCTATTACCACAAGTAGTATTATGATTATTGTTGTTGTTGCTGTTGCTGTATCTGTTGCTGCTGCTGTTGCTGTTGCTGCTGTTGTTGCTGTTGGTGGTTGTTGTGGATGGTGATGGTGATGGTGATGGTGATGGTGATGGTGATGGTGATGGTGATGGTGATGTTGATGGTGATGGTGATGGTGATGGTGATGGTGATGGTGATGGTGATGGTGATGGTGATGGTGATGGTGATGGTGATGGTGATGGTGATGGTGATGGTGTTGGTTTTGGTGTTGGTGTTGGTGTTGGTGATGGTGCAGTTGCCGTTGTTGCAGTTGCTGCTGTTGTTGTTGTCGTCGTTGTCGTTGTCGTTGTCGTCGTCGTTGTCGTTGTCGGTTAGTTAGTCAGTTAGTTAGTTAGTTAGTTAGTTAGTTAGTTAGTTAGCTAGTTAGTTAGTTAGTTAGTTAGTTAGTGAGTCAGTCAGTCAGTCAGTCAGTCAGTCAGTTAGATAATTAGTTTGTTAGTTACTTAGTTAGTTAGTTAGTTAGTTAGTTAGTTAGCTAGTTAGTTAGTTAGTTAGTGAGTTAGTTAGTTAGTCAGCTAGCTAGCTAGCTAGCTAGCTAGCTAGCTAGCTAGTTAACTAGTCAGTTAATTAGTGAGTGAGTGAGTGAGTGAGTGAGTGAGTGAGTGAGTGAGTGGGTGAATGAGCGAGCGAGTGAGCTAGCTAGCTAGCTAGATAGCTAGCTAGCTAGCTAGCTAGTTAGCTAGCTAGTTAGCTAGTTAGTTAGTTAATTAGTTAGTCAGTTAGTTAGCTAGCTAGCTAGCTAGTTAGTTAGTTAGTCAGTCAGTCAGTCAGTCAGTCAATCAGTTAGTTAGTTAGTCAATCAGTCAGTCAGCCCGCCAGTCAGTCAGTCAGTCAGTCAGTCAGTTAGTCAGTTAGTTAGTCAGTTCTTCTTGTTATTATTAGTCTGGTGAATATTAAACATCAGTGCTTTGTGATTTGTATTCTGGCTACTAACAGGAGCATCGCCACACAGCTGAGCAGAGGTCAGGTCCACCGTGCACCCAGAGCCCAGGCCCCGAGAAATTGGAGTATCCGCTTTAAAGGACCCTACAGCGGATGAGGGTTTAGGGTTTGGGGGTTTACGGTTTTGGGTTTAGGGGTTAGGGTGATGGAAGCCTTCATGCAAAAAATAGCACCCAAGAGGACTCCATGGAAACCTTCTGGCATGGGGTCCTAAAACACAAAACCCTGAAACCTAAACGCTATACCTCAAGAACCCTCAACTAAACACTAGAACATTAACCTGTACTTGGATTCAAGAACCTCCTATACCTCAAGGGGATGCCGGCGTAGCGCTCCTGCGGAGGTGCTGGGGGGATGACTTGGAGGTTTAGGGTTTTGGGGTTTTGGAGTTTTGGGGTTTTGAGGGTTTGGGGTTTTGGGGTTTAGGGTTTAGGGTTCCCTAAACCCGAAACCCTAAACCCTTGAACCAACCGCCGGCTGCACCTCTGCCTGGAACTGCCGCGCGAAGACACGGGCCAAGCGCTGGCAGCCGGCCTGCATGGAGGGCTTTGTCGGGTGCTAGAGTCGCGTAGTTTCGGGCTTACGGTTTAAGGGTTTAGGGCTAGGGCTGTTGGGTCTAAACCCGAAACCCTAAACCCTAAACCCTAAAGCCCAAAACCCTAAAACCCTAAAACCCTAAACCCTTGGGCTTTTAGGGCTTCGGGCAGGTTAGGGTTCAGGCTTTGGCGCTTCGGGGTGTGAGCTGAAAGCTTCGGATTTCGGAGCCCTTACCCTTGCAGCTCTCATCCCCAAGACGGCCTGAACTCAAAGGCCCTCCTTTGAGAGCTTTAGGGTTTTAGGGTTTAGGGTTTAGGGCTTCAGCGTTTAGGGTTTAGGGTTTAGGGTTTAGGGTTTTAGGGTTTAGGGTTTAGGGCTTTAGCGTTTAGGGCTTTAGGGTTTAGGGTTTAGGGCTTTAGCGTTTAGGGTTTAGGGTTCAGGGAGTCCCAGGTCCCCAAACCCTATCCTGCACTTAACCTTCACGTTTTGGGACGTGGCGCGTCATGTAGAGGATGAATGTAGTCATGTTGTCGCATGTCTGTATCTTGCTCTCTCCCGCTTTAGGGTTTAGGGTTCAGTGATTTAGGGTTTAGGGTTCGGGGTTCGCTCTGCTGCTCTCTCTCTCTCTCTCTCTCGCTCCGTGCCTTTCTGAGCCTCTGCAGATACCAATGCAAGAGGACGAAAATCCAGGACAACCTGGGCAGAAAGCTCAACACGCAAACTCTGAAACATCAACCATAGAACCTAATAGACCCCAAGCCCCAAGAACCCAAGAATCTAAGGTCCCAAAACCTATATAAACTCCCGTAAACCCCAAGACTCCAAGAACCTCGTCCAGGATGTCAGGCGCAGCACTGCAAAGAAGCGGCGGACCTGCCAATGAAAAGAAGGGTGTAGGGTTTAGGCAAAGAAGCTGCGGACCTGCCAATGAAAGGAAGGGTGTAGGGTTTATAGGGTTTAGGGTTTTAAATCAACACGGGGATCAGCGGGTCTTTCTTTTGTGCTACGGTGTGCAAAGTATTATGCAGATGCTTGAAGGCTTTTGAAGGTCTGCTAGAGAAGGGCTTCGTTTCAAAAGCCTTTCCGGCTAGGTGCTTCTCATGAAATGGTTTCCGGAACCCACAACCCTTAAACCCTAAACCCTAAAACCGAAATCCCTTAACGCTAAAACCCTAAACCCTAAACCACCCTCGACCCTAGACTAGACGATGAATCCTAAATAAACCCCACATCCTGAATCCTGGCTCTCCAATCCCCCAAAACCGCCTAAACACGGATTAGGGTTTAGGGTTTAGGGTGTAGACACAAGTCAGCTGAACTCAATAGTATGCAGACATTCCCACCCCAAGACCACCCAAACACTACTCATAACGAGCCAAACCGAAACCAGCCAAAATCCAAGCCAACACCATCAAACAAATACGTTGGATTTCGCAGATATGAATGTGTCAAGTAGCAAACTAAATTTTCCCTCAGTTGGAGGCCGTCCCAAGTCGTGAAGCAATCGTTGTCCAGTTGGAGGCCGCTCCAAGTCGTGAAGGGTTGGGCGACCCCCAATCTTTCTCCAGTTGGAGGCCGTCCCAAGTCGTGAAGGGGTGGGGTGCCCCGATTGGAGTTGGTTGTGAGGGACGCAACCCCGCCTTTCGCGAAGCCAAAATTCTAGGGTTTAGGGTTATAAACTATACATTAGGGCGACCTCCCAGGCGCAGGCTCTGCAGCCCTAGCAGAGCCTGCTTGGTGTCGCTAAGCGCTCGACTGATCCCGCCTACCGCAAGAGAAGTGAGAGGGGTGACGGGCGGGTTTAGGTTTAGGGCCGTTTAGGGTTTAGGGTTTGGGGTTTAGGGTTTAGGAAACGAAATCCTAAGCCCTGTAAATAGCCCGCCCAACCCTGAATGCCTCATAGACTAGACCCAACAAGCTCTTCATGAAACCTCCATCTCTCCTCTACTCTTCAAGCCCCACCCTGAGCGCAGACTTCAAGAAATCCTAAACCCTAAACCCTCAACCCCACAAACCCTGAACCCAGACTTCAACATCCCAAACTCCTCCTCCCACCCTCCCTTCCGGTGAATTTTCACACCTCCGGCCTCCCCTTAAGGCCGGGATATCCGCGAAGCCCATGCCAAAGTAGGCAGGGTCCAGGAACCTCGGATTCGGGGGCTTTTAAGGCTCTGGCTTTAGAGCGTTCGGGACTTTAGGGGTTGAGGGTTTAGGGCCGTTTAGGGCTTAAGGAGTTTAGGGTTTTAGGTTAGGGAGTTTACGGTTTTGGGCTTCGGGGTTTGGGATTAAATAGGGGCTTTGGGCTTTGTCAGTTCTTTGGGTGCCTTCAAGCTCTTGTGCTGCTTACCAGCAACCAAAACCTAAACCCTAAACCCTAAACCTAAACCCTAAACCCTGAACCCTAAACCCTAAACCCTAAACCCTAAACCGAGTTGCTGTAGAGTTCGGCCTTGGGGGGGAAAGGCTTCCGACGACCTGGAAGTTGATCCTAAAGCCTAGACCCTAGAAAGAACCTAGAAACCCAGAAAGAACCTAGAAACCCTAGAAAGAAACTAGAAACTCTAGAAAAAAACCTAGAAACCCGAGAAAGAACCTAGAAACCCTGGCAGGAACCTAGAAACCCGAGAAACCCCCGTCAAGGCTTCATGGTTTCAAGCTTTCTCGGATGGTCCGCGAATGTAGGGGCCTTAACTAGACTAGGTTTAGCGGTTTAGGGTTTAGGGTTTAGGGTTGAGGGTTTAGGGTTTAGGGTTGAGGGGTTAGGGTTTAGGGTTTAGGGTTGAGGGTTTAGGGGGGGGCTTTGGGGTGTTTTAAAACTATAATCACAAGAAGGAGCCCCCGAAATAGTATAGGCAGCTATTGAGTCCCCATATTAGGCAACAAGGCCGTCGCAACGGGCGCAGGATTGGCTTGACGAGGTTCGAGGCTTCGGGGCTTCAGACGCCTTGCTGTAGATATGGGGGGGTTTCGGGTTTTTGGCTTAGGGGTTTAGGGGTTTAGGGGTTTAGGGGTTTAGGGGTTTAGGGGCTTAGGGGAGTTAGGGTTTAAGGTTTGGGGTTTAGGCTTTGGGGTTTAGGGTGTAGCCTACAAGTTAGCACTTGGCATTCATGTGTGTCTACTTGAGTCTTACTTCACTAAAGGCGAACCGCTGGGTTGTATAGAAACTTTACTACCTCCAAGAAAAATCAAACATACCTACTCTACTACGAGGGAAGTGCGGCTGAGCGGCAGGTCCCAGGCGGGCACTGCCAAGCACTGCCAGACATCCTGCACGCGCACCTGCGCGGCTGAAGATATGCAGTGCAACCCTAGACCCGGACCCTAAACCCTAGACCCTAGACCCTAAACCCTAAATCCTAAACCCTGAACCCTAGATCCTAAACCCTACACCCTGAACCCTAAATCCTAAATCCT
>CAJNDV010036996.1:77133-87462 GCA_905221635.1 Symbiodinium sp. CCMP2456 | reverse complement strand
GGTTTAGGGTTTAGGGTTATAGCATGAACCCTAAGCTATGCATGTCAAGCAGCCGCAGAAACGATTGCGCGTGTGATAGTGGCAATAAGAACCGAACGTACAATGCTACATTGCCTACCAGTTGGCAGGAGCAAAAGCAACGCACGTTTTGGAGCATCAAGCTCTTCTACGACAACCGGGCCCAAAAAGAATCAAGCCTTGTTGAGCTAGACCAAATGTATAAGTTTACAGAGCCGAAGAGCTTAAAGTTCTCCCACTAGATATCTAAGATCGGGAGCAAAGGCAGCAACGAGAAGAGCTAAACACCCTAAAACCTAAACCCTAATTCCTAAATCCTACAACCCTAAAACCCTAAACCCTAATAGAACCCGAAGCCCAACCCCTAAACCCTAAACCCTAAACCCTAAGCCCGTAAACCCCTGAACCCTAAACCCTAAACCCTAAACCCTAAACCCCTAAACCCTAAACCCCTAAACCCTAAACCCTGCAGTCTCAGCCACCTCATCACAAGATCTGAGGTCCCCCGTCACAGTGAAGAAATACTTCGCCGGCCTGGGTAAGGGTTTAGGGTTTAGGGTTTAGGGTTTAGGCTTTAGGGTTTAGGGTTTAGGGCTCGGCTTGGCTTCGGACGGGTTTTTCCGAAATTTCGGAGCTTTAAACCTGAATTAGTATAAACTTTGGTGGTCTATGATGGTTACTGGCTCCCTGTTGGGGCGATATTAAACATGATAATATTTAATCCTTATTGGGTTTTAGAACAAAATTGCAAAATTGTATCCAACAAAGACCCAGGTAATATGTTCATTTCCTGAGTTGGGCACAATAAGGCGATGCTTTTGCTGAGTCAAGTCTTCAGACCTCTAGAAGAAATCGTCCTGCGAGTGGCCTTCCTGTGTTGAAGCTTCGATTCGGGTTAGGGCTTCAACCGTGCGTAACACATGGGGATTTCTGAAAATAAGGGACCCTGATATTGCACCCTAAATAGTATATAGTAGCCTATATCGTAGGATCCTTATTATAAGGACCCCCAAATAAGGCACCCTCCTTGTTTTCGAAAACCCCCATGCAGTACAATACTGACATATCCACGGTGAGCAACGCTTTAGGGCCCACAAGCTGCTCCTTAAGACTAACCAAACCCTAAACCCTAAACCCTAAACCCTAAACCCTAAACCCTAAGGCCTGGAGCCCCAAAAGCCCCAACCCTAGTAAAGGGGCCGGCAGAATTCCGAACAAGGCTTGGGGGGGAGCTGTACTATGCGGCGATAATATCAATGTCTGTACGTACGCGGAACCCTATATGACTCAAACGAAGACCACTCTCGACGATTGTAAACTAAGGTTGAGGGTCTAGGGTCTGTTGTTCAACGCTCCATTGCAGGCTTTGGGCACTGTTGCTCGTCACTCTTTTTCGGGAAGGGTTCTAGGCGTGCCGATAAGTCTTTCTTGGTGTCGGGATGGCTATGCACGACCTGAGGAGCTGGCAGATTTCAATCCGTAACCCCTGAGGGTCTGGGGTTTAGGACAGCTTCTATACTCGCCTTACTTCTTCTAGGGTGTAGCAACTGACTCCTCTAGCCCATCAACCCCTGACGGTTTACCCATCAGAGTCTTTTGGGCCAGTGGTCGTCTCTAATGCTGTCTGTGTTGACCTTCATTTCTACCCTTTGTTTCTTTTGTCATGTCTTCTCTGCTTTGCCCCCGGTATATCGTCTGAAAAATGAATGTGCCTTGCCACATGAGGTGCAGCGACATGTAGCTGTGTTACACCTCTGAATTGAATAACTGCTTATGTCTTTTCTTCTGCCTTTCCGGCAACTGGTTCGGGCCACCTTGCTTGGACATTGATTCTATAGATGGTGGCTGGGGCTGGCAACCTTCATCGGAACTTAAACCCTGAACCCTAAACCACTTCTCCCTCAAAGCACTCCTCCCCAAGCAGAAATCCCTAAACCCTAAACCCCAAACGCCAAACCCAAACCCCAAACGCTAAACCCAAACCCAAACCCAAAATCCTAAACCCAAACCCTAAACCCTAAACCCCGAACCCTAAACCCTAAACCCATAAACCCCTAAACCCTAAACCCAAACCCTAAACCCAAACCCTTAACCCTGAACCCCTAAACCCTAATCCCTAAACCCAAACCCCAAACCCTAAACCCTAAACCCAAACCCTAAACCCAAACCCCAGACCCTGAACCCAAACCCCAAACCCTAAACCCTAAACCCAAATTCTAAACCCTAAAGCCTAACTTGTTGCTCCTAAACCGAAGCTCTTCCGTAGGGGCACTCCAACATGCTGGAGCGAAGGGCACTCTCCTGCGTTTAGGGTTTAGGGTTTGGCGTTCTTGGGAGTTCTTGCATTACTTAGGGGGCTCTTATATCACTTAGGAAAACAGTTAAGGCCTTCAGAATTAGAAAAGAGTTTCGGGGTATACTTTCTTACCATTTGATAGGGACTTCCGGAGAATACCAGTAATGTAGGGCCCCGATCCATAAACCCCTCCCCTGTTTAAAGGATGATTTTTCGGATCCTAGTATTCAGGCCTGTAAATAAAGGGTTCGTCGTCATCGAAAGTCTGCATTACTAAATTACCGACCATATTACCTTACCCTAAACCCGAAGCCCCACCCCATCGACCCCCGACACTCCCTAGAAAAACCCTCCAAAATCCTCAGGTCACCATATTTTAAGGGTCCTTTTTCGGAGGATCCTCCGAGCCCCTGCCGATTAGTTGAGCTTTACTAGGTTTGCGCAGTCCTCTTGAGCCCTGAACCCAAAACCCTGGAACAGTAGGCGCCTTATTCATCGGAACAAGGTTTTGGGGGGGTACGATGTATACGACCATGCGATTCTAGTACAGAGCCCTGAGGAGTAGTCTGGGTGCGTATTTGCGACCTCTAGACTAGGGGCCTTATGTTCTCTTGAGCGGTTTTCAATTCTCCCTAAACCCTCAACCCTAAACCCATCTCCCGATGAGTGCTAGTCCGTCAATATACAGGGGCCTTATGCGTAGGAAAAGGATGTCGGGTCTTTCTTGCACTAGAGGATTACAACTACGAGCCCTAAGGAATAGTATAGTTATTTTACTAAACCGTTCATCCTAAACCCCGAGTCCAAGAACAAAAAGGATTCCAAGAGTAAAGCTTCTTCGGGTTTCGGTGTGGTTCAGGGTGTCTAAGGGCTGAGGTCCGGCAACAGGCGAGGCTTTAGCGCATAAATAATCTAAACCCTACACCCTGAAAGCCCTAAACCCCTAAACCCCTAAACCCTAAACCCTAAAGCCTGAAAGCCCCAAACGCCTAAACCCTAAACCCTTCAAGCCCCAGACCCCTAAACCCTAAACCCTTAACCCCCTAAACCCTAAACCCTTCAAGCCCCAGACCCCTAAACCCTTACACCCCTAAACCCTAAACCCAACAAGCACCAGACCCCTGAACCCTAAACTCCCTAAACCCTGAAAGCCCCAAACCTCTAAACCCTAAACCCTTCAAGCCCCAGACCCCTAAACCCTAAGCCCTTAAAGCCCCAGACCCCTGAACCCTAAAACCCCTAAACCCTGAAAGCCCCAAACCTCTAAAACCTAAACCCTTAAAGCCCCAGACCTCTAAACCCAAACCCCCTAAAAGCCCCAGACCCCTAAACCCTAAAACCCCTAAACCCTGAAAGCCCTAAAACCCCTAAACCCCTAAACCCTAAACCCTTAAAGCCCCAGACCCCTAAACCCTAAAACCCCAAACCCTTAAACCCCTAAAACCCCTAAACCCCTAAACCCTAAACCCTAAACCCTAAACCCTAAACCCTTAAAGCCCCAGACCCCTAAACCCTAAAACCCCTGAACTCATCAGGCCTGAGTGCTGAGGAGTTTAGAGCTGCAGATGAAGGGTCCGAGGGTTTTGGGTGGGAAGTTTTATATGGACTTTAGGGTCTGGGTTTAGGGTTTAGGGTTTAGGATTGAGGGTTTAGGGTTTAGGGTTTAGGGTCTAGGGTCGAGGGTTTAGGCTTTAGGGTGCAGGTTTAGGGTGTAGGGTTTTGGACTTAGGGTTTAGATAGGGCTGTCTACCAGGGTTTGATTGGATCCGTTGCTTGCGCAGCCTCTCTTACACCGAACCCTGAAGTAACAGCCTGCCCTATCTGCGAAGCGCTCCACAACAAAGCCCTCACAGCAGGCAGAATCGCTCCTTGTAGTGCTCCAACATGAGTTCCAAGAAGGCCTAGCAAGCGGTGGAGTAGGGATTAAGGCTTTGGGTTTAGGGCTTAGTACAAGGATGGCTATAACATTAAGGGCTTGGGAGCTAGGTTTCAATGCTGTAACCAGTCAGGCCAGTTGCGCTCAGGCATTCAGGTCCGACTGGTTCGAAGTAATATACTGATAATGGCAATCAGTCTTAGAGACAACACAGAAAATCAAATAATGAAAAGGTTGTGCTAGTAGCCACAATGGACATAGTCATAGAATCAGAATCATAGTAGTGCACCCCCTCACCCCCCTCAACGCTCCCACACCCCCCACACACACACACGCGCACTCACACACACGCACACTCACAAAGAAAAAACACACACAAGCACACAATCACTGTCAAAGGGCTCCACCGACAGGCTTGTCGTGGGCATTCATGAGCGCAACTCCCGAGGGTTGGGTTTACCTGGAACCCTGAATCCTAAACCCCAAACTCTTCAACCCTGAAGCCTAAACCCAAACCCCTAGACCCTAAACCCTGAACCCTGAACCCTAAACCCCAAACCCTTAAACCCTAAAGCCTAAAGTCAGGGTTTAGAGATTTAGGGTTTAGGGTTTAGGGGTTTAGGGTTTGGGGGTAATGCCCCAAACCCCTACAAAATCTCACAAACCACCAACTAAACATGCATGAACCGCCGTAGACCAACAAGTTAAGTTCTTAGGTAAAACCATAAACTAACATTCGTAAAACCCTTAGTGAGCCTATTTCTGGGGAAGACACTAAACCCTCAACCCTAACTAGACGCTAAACCCGCAACCATGATCTTATGATTCTACCTAGACCTTCCATCTACCCTCGATTTTTCGGTCTTTCGGGTTTAGGGGTTTGGGCTTAGGGTTTAGGACTCCTGGTGGGCTCTTGACCGCTGGGAGTGGACCCTAAACCCTAAACGGTGATGCCCCCAAACCATGGGGTGCTAGGGTTTGGGGTTTTAGGGCTCAGGGTTTAGGGTTTAGGGCTTGGGGCTTACTGCGTAGAGTCTGCCGCTTTAGGGCTTGAGGGCCTTTGGGTTTCAGGGTTTCCGGTGTTGGGTTTGTGTCTCATGGCTGTTTTAGGGTGTGGGGTACAGGTTCGGGATGGGTCCGAAACCATGCTGAAGTGATAAAACCCAATCTCAAGGCTCCTAGGCTTCTAAACCGGTTTAGGCTTTAGGGGTTAGGGTTCAGGATTTAGGGTTTAGGGTTTTGGATTTTAGGATTTAGGGTGTAGGGCTTAGGATTTTAGGGTTTAGGATTCAGGGTTTAGGAAGTTTAGGATTTAGGATTTAGGCTTTAATCACTAGAATCTGAGTCCTGAGACCGGAATCCCCACACCACCACAGTCCAAACACTAAGCCAGACTATGCCCTGAATATCCAACCCCTAAATCCCAAGTCGAAAACCCGAAAGCCTAAACCCTAAATCCTAAGTCCTAAACCCTAAACCCTAAACCGGTTCAGAACCATCATCCCTGAACCCAGAACTCTTGAAGCCCACACCTCTGCCCTAAACCCTCATGAATGCCAGCAACTTCAAGCCAACAAACCCTAAACCCTTACACCCTTACCCCTAGACCCTAAACCCCATGAGCCCCAAACCCTCAACCCCACGTGAACCCTAAACCCTAAACCCCATGAGCCCTAAACCCTAAACCCCATGAACCCTAAGCCTACACCGCAAAACCGCGAGAGCCCCCCACGTAAAAGCACTCCAGCGCATCGGCATCATCGAGGAACAGCCGGCTGTGACCTCTGATGGCGCGGTTTAGGGTTTGGGTTTGGAAGAGAAGGGTTGGGGTTTGGGCTTTGCTGGTTGGGGTGTAGGCTTCGGGATTTAGGAGCACAAGCGCGTTGAACGTAGTGTCAAGAAAAAAGGAGATGAGGAAGAGACAGAGGCTGACAGAGGAAGAGGAATCAAGAAGAAAGAAAAATAATCATGGCCGATGAACACCGAGACGACGATGAACATGAGGATGGCGATGATGGTGGTGGTGGTGATGATGATGATGATGATGATGATGATGATGGGGATGATGGCAAAGACGATGACGACGATGATGATGACAATGATGCTGGTGGTGATGATGATGATGCTGATGAGGACGAGGGTGAGGATGATGATGAGGATGATGATCATCATAATGATGATGATGATGACGATGACGATGACAATGAGGATGAGGAGGAGGAGGAGGAGGATGGCGATGGTGATGGTGATGATCATGGCGAGGGCGATGCTGGTGATGTCGATGATGATGATGATGATGATGCTGATGATGATGTTGATGACGATGATGCTGATGCTGATGATGATGATGATGGTGATGGTGATGATGATGATGATGATGATGATGATGACGACGATGATGATGATGATGATGACTGATGCTTCACGATGAGTGACTGAGGAGGCCATGAACCTGAACCCCTAAACCGAAAGCCTCGTGTGAAGAAGAATTACTTCTCCAAGTACAGGGTTTTGACGTCCTTTATAGTATAATTGTAATAAGGAACCAAAAAATACTGTAGGTAATTATTCAGGCCCCTATGTTGATAGCCTTAACATGGACCCTCCAGCCCGAGTCTTGCGAAGCTCTGCTTGCCTGGCTCCGGCTCAGACGCCCCCGTGCCCCTGTGGCCTCGCCGTCACTGCAGAGGGTTTAGGGTTTAGGGTTTAGGTTTAGGATTTAGGGCTTAGGGTTTATGGTTTAGGGTTTAGGATGGTTTAGGGTTTTCTTGGGGCGATGTTTGGGGTTGCGGGCTTTAGGGGTTTAGGGCTTCAGGGTTTTTGGGCTTCAGGGTTAACGCGCTCGGACCGTGTGCGCTGGTCTAACTAGCTGCACTCTAAGAGTTCTTTCGGGGCTTCTGTAATGGCAATTACAGGCCCCCCTGGAATAGGTAGACTGATCAAGATCACCCCCTTTAAAGTTAAGATCTTGGGCTTGAGCCATGATATGGAACCTTTAGATTGAAACACAGTTGGTACAGTATGGGGGGGATTAGGGTTTAGGGTCTATGGTTTGCCTCAATAAACTAGAATAGGCTTTTGGGGTGTGTGGCAGTATCAACTTATAGGGACTAGGAGGGGACCCTGGTGCTAACTCGTCCGACCTCTGTATTGGTCGCACCGGCGCCCGGAATGTGAATTTCTACTTTGCCAGATGCCGACTTTGGGGAGCTTGGGTTTTGGCGTGTTAGGGTGTAGGGTTTAGGGTTTAGGGTTTAGGGTTTAGGGTTTAGGGTTTGGGGTTTAGGGTTTAGGGCTTTCTGGCTTTGTTTGGGCTTTACGGATTTAGGCTTTAGCCCTCACGGGCGCTGCGCTTCAGGGTTTGGGGCTTTCGGCTTCAAGGCTTTGGGTCGTTTTGGGCTTTAAGGCCTTTGGGCTTTGGGTTTTGGGGTCAAGGGTTTGGGGTTTTAGGTTTAGGGGTTACCCCTAAACCCTAAACCCTAAACCCTAAACCCTAAAACCCTAAACCGTTTAGGGGTTTGGTTTAGGGTCTTGAGGTTTAGAGTCTCTGGTTGCCCCGAACCATGAAGCCCGGGTCGGGTAGGGCTTAGGGTTTAGAGTTTAGGGTTTAGGGTCCGGGGGTTATTCTGGGTTCAGGGTGTACACAAGGGTCTGTGGGCCCTGAGCTTGTGCGACATTCTTCGGCGCAGATCCTAAAATCCTCAAGCCCCAAACCCTAAAACCCCACACCCAAAACCCTAAACCATAACCCCTAAAACCCTAAAACCCCACACCCAAAACCCCAAACCATAACCCCTAAAACCCTAAACCCCAAAACCCCAAACCCTAAACCCTACACCCTCGCACCCTGAACTCAACGCCCTCAAGCCTCGATCGAACGGCTTTTTTAAAACCTTTGGAACAGGCAGCAGGTATTCTGGGTTCTGAAGGAACTTAACTTAAGCTACTGTAATTAGGGATCCGTGTAAAAAAAAAGGGTCCCAGGTTTCCTTATACCCTAAACCCTAAACCCTAAACCCTAAACCCTAAACCCTAAACCCTAAACCCCAAACCCTAAACCTTTACCGAGTTCCTTCACAGCAACCCAGTATTGGGATGTGTCTCTGTGGCAGAGTCGTCGAACCTGGAAGCTCCAAAGCCCCGCAAAGACGGTTTGGGGTTTAGGGTTTAGGGTTTAGGGTTTAGGGTTTAGGGTTTAGGGTTTAGGGTTTAGGGTTTAAGGTTTAGGGTTTAGGGTTTAGGGTTTGGGGCTGTGGCGTTTAAATTAAAAACTGTAAGCTTCTCACGGTCCTGAGTCCCTGGACCCTGAGTTAAGGCTTGAGGGGCTTAGGGCTTAGGATTCTGTTGCACAACTTACAATGCGCCTGACGTATCTTGGTAAATTGAGGTGTTTTTCTGGGTATGCCTAAACCCTAAACCCTAAACCCTAAACCCTAAACCCTAAACCCTAAACCCTAAACCCTAATATCTAGAAGCCTGAATACTTACCGATGCCAGGCTCTAAGGTTCCTCTTAGAATTTGTTCTAATTTCTCCCAAGACCCTATTCTAATCAGGGTTTAGGGTTTAGGGTTTAGGGTTTAGGGTTTAGGAATTTAAGCTCCGATATTGCGAAGACTGCCGAATCCCACGCATGCGGGTGTTCCGATAAACGAAAACCGTATCAGACCCTATATGTGCTATGCCAAAGCCCCATCAGGGCTTAGGGTTTAGAGTTTTTAGGGTCCCTGAACCCTAAATTGCTAAACCCGAAACCGTAAACCGGGTTGAGGGATTAGGGATTGGGTTTAGGACTCCGGGTCTGCAGCCTGTGGTCTTGGTTTCTATAAACCCCTAAACGAAACCGAAACCCTAAAGCCACGAAGCCGTAATACCGTAATTACTACCCTTAGGCCCCAAATCCCTAAGGCCACATACTCTGAAGGGTCCAGGAAGCTTGAGAAACTACGTTTGATGGACAACTCCTGCACTATCCATGATGCGGAATAGACCTGAGCTTTGGAGTTCAGCGTTTCGAGTCCCTAAGCCCTAAACCCTAAACCCTAAACCCTAAGGATATACCGTAAACCCTATGTGATGCAGGATTCTGTCCATCAGCCGTATCATCCGGTATTTGCAGTATTTGCACATTCGTGGCCCTGGCGGAGCTTCCGGCGCGGTATGTTATAGCATGCTTATACAGGGGGACTGCAGTTGGGGCGTGGGGCTTAGGAATTGGAATATATTGTTGAAGCTCCCCACGGGACGTTGACAGGCTGCATAGCTGCTTCCTGCTTAAAAAGCAGGGGGGGTGGAACAACTTCCCAGACCCCCGTTTGTTTCGCTGCTTGGGTTTCGGGCTTAGGGTTTAGAGTTGCTTAAGGAATGTGACGAAGGGGTTCAATAACTTCAACAAGGCTTTGGGGTACAATGGTAATGTTCAGGTGTCCAAAGAACTTGCCTGATTCTGAAGGGGTCTGGGCTACCGGTTTTGCTGGGTTCCCGTAGGGAACTGCAACTAAGTTGTCATAATGTGACCCGCCATAGAAAATGTCAGGCTAGGCAACACCCACGAATGGTGACCATGAGGGGTAGTCGTAGTTGCGACGACGGGTCCCTAACCAAAGACAGGTTTCCATCATGGTAACTTCAAACTAGACCCTACGATGTAAACCCTAAATTGCATCACCTAGGCCCCCACAAGAACCCAGTCTGGGCTTACCGTCGTGAAAAGCAGAAGCATTTCCAGGTGCTTTTGTCGAGCTCCGAACTTGCAAAAACACGATCACGAGGGCTTCTGTAAGGGTTCTATACGGGCGCCTGAGGATTTAGGGCTGTAGAGATTCCAGGCTGAAGGAACATGGGGTCAAGGCTAGGGCGCCCCCCAGAAAGGTTAGAGGTCACCTCAACCCCAATATAGGGGCCTTGATAGTCAGAATAGGGTTTTAGGGTATATTGCACTATACTTACAATTAGGAACCCCCAAAATGGTATAGGTAACCCTAAACCCTAAACCCTAAACCCTAAACCCTAAACCCTTAATTATTTGGGCCCCGACACTACGCCCGAAACCTTAAAACCCTAAACCTTGAACTCTAGAGCGTCCTGGGCTCCTCAGTTGCAAAGCGAAGCAAAGAAGATTAGGGCTTAGGGTTTAGGGT
>CAJNDV010036996.1:50713-73832 GCA_905221635.1 Symbiodinium sp. CCMP2456 | reverse complement strand
CCCTAAACCCTAAAAACCCTAAGACTATAATCCATAAACCCTAAACCCTAAACCCTAAACCCTAAGACTATAATCCATGGCCTCTCAGCCACCTTCGTGCTGGGCGCAGTGGGCCATGCCATGGGGTCCTCAGCGCCTGCAGGACGGGGGCCCGCAGGGCAGGCTTCGAGTGCATGTTAGATAGTTTCGGGCTTAGGGGACCTAAGGGTTTAGGGGTTTAGGGTTTAGGGTTTAGGGTTTAGGGGCTGTCCGGGTTTAGGGAGGTTTTTTGTGGGTTTAGGACGATAAGGACTTCGGGCTCAGGAGTTCAGGTGTTGTCTAGAAGGTTTCGGACTTACCGGGTCTTTTTGATTTGCAACTTTAGGACTTGTAAGATGTTCACGCTTTGTGTCCAGGAGTCACAAATGGGGGGGTTTGGGCCTTAGGGGTAAAGGTCAGAAAGGTGTGGGGTTAAGAGGAGTCTACGGCCTGTGTTTCGAGTTGAGGGTGTTGGAGTTCTAAGCGTTTCGGGCTTTTGGGTTTAAGGGCTCTTGGAGTTTAGGGCTTGTGGGTCAACGGCTTCGGGTTTTGCGGAGCGTTTGGGCTCCAGGCGGGTTTGCACTTTTAGAGAGTCTGATTCGAAGCGTATCATCACTTTTTGCGGGACTCACTGAACCAAGCGACAGAAAGAGAACAAGGTCCCGGATCAGTGCACAACCCTGATTCAGCTGCCGTCTGTTTCTACGGACGCGAGACAAAGACACTAATTTCATTATCCTCACAGACCGGGGTCAAGCTACACGAAGTGATTGAGCTTCTTCACGTCATCTTCAACTGCACACTGCAACACTCAATACTCGAAACACTCCTTGAAACTAACCAACGCTCAGGCGGCCTTGGTGAGAGAATCGACAGGCATTCCCGTAGGTGCATTTTCCTCGCACTCTTGGTACGGCACCCTTAAACACTCTGAGAAGGCTAAGCCCTACACCCTGAAATCCGAACAGTTCGGGTGTTGAGCGGGTTGGGGATTCAAGCGCTTCAGGCGCTGGACTCCCAAACCCTAAACCATCAAAGCGCCCCGGCTCCGGTGATAATAGAGAGGCCTTAGTAACTAGAATGGGGGTTTGGGGTATATTATACAAAAAAATATAACAAGGACCCCCTCAAACTATTATAAGTAAGTATTAAGGGCCCTATATTACTCTTGGGTGTGCGTCTGTGTGAGCTTCCTTGGGGTGATCCTGCACGGACCTCTTGTGTGTGCAAATCTGGGCTCATGCAAATTCGCGACGTCATAAACGGGCCTCAAACATTGAAACAGGGGGCTTCCAGGGCTTTACAATATATATATATATATATATATATTTAACTGGTTTCAATGAGTAGACTGAGCTGTGTTTCGTGTGAAATAGTATGCCACATTAGAGACATGTATCTGTTTGTTTATTTGTACATATACCCACACACACACACCTTACATGTATATGTATATATACATACACCCTACACTAGGTGTCCCCAAAATCAGCTTTTATTCGGGCCCTATATGAACAAGTAGGGAAATAAACAAATTCACCACATCGGTACCTAGTCTAGTACAAAGCCCTCTAAACCCATAAGGCCCATGTATGAAGGCCGCAAGAAATCCTAGCGTGATGCTGAAGGCACGTATAGGGGAGATGACCGCTGAAGGTTCAGGTCTAGGGTCTGGGGTTTATGAAAGAGGCATGTAATACACCACTGCAAGAAATCCGCGGCAGCTCATAATCCCGCCTGTGGTCTAAATAAAGCAGCCCATTCAAGAGAGGGTGTGGGAGAGGAGGCCTACAGACGCGAAACCCCAAGAACTCCGTTACCTTTGAATTCAGGGAGCCCAGCCGAACCATGCTCCTCTCAAGACCAAGACTGCACCATTGAAAGCAGGTCCTTCTAAGAAGTGGCGGCACACCGACCTTCCGGCAAGGGATCGATCTGTTTGGGCTCCAAGGGATGGCCGGGGGGTTAGGGTTTCATTGGGGCCGTTCAGGGTTCGTTCATAACCTAGAACATTACGAAGCTTCGATGTAGGTTTGAGGCTCCGGCGATTCGACCCAGGAGCTTATCCTTCTGCAGATACGGCTTCAATGTTCATGTGTGGAGAGAAAGTAACGAGAGTCCTTGATTTTCCCCAGTGATGCACACCTGTACGGTACGCCAGCAATCCGAATAAACGAGAGAATCGAAACTTTAAACCCTAAACAATCAGACAAGAGAATCGACACGTTCGCTTCGGCCCTTCTCCTCCCTCAAACGTACCAGGTTGGCCAGCCTGAGGGTTTCCCATTATGCTTTCTATGACTGCTGCCGTTCTGCTCATACTGACATTAACTGCTCTCACTTCACAACTCTGCATGCCGGGCCTCTCATTGGGTGGGGTCTCGCTGAGTGCGGGCATGAAGGGCTCCGGCTCCAAGACGGGAGGCGTGAGCTGAAAGCCTGCGGGGTATGCGCGGCAGGCTTTGCTTTGGAGAACGGGAAGGCCCTAAACACTCCTAATGTCGGGGGCTTAATAATTAGAATAGGGTTTTGGGGTATATTATACTATAGTCATAATAAGGAACCCCCGAAATAGTGTAGGCAATTATTAAGGCCCCTATACTAAGCACTCCCTCCTTAAAGCTTTCAGATCTCGAACCCCAAAAGGCCGCACTCCGGGCTTAAGCCCTCCAATCTGGCCCTCAAGGGGCAGGCCTCGAAACCCTTTGACTTCAAACCTTGGCCTCAACAATTAGAAGAGGGTTTGGGGTAGATAATACTATAATTATAACAGAACAAAATAATAATAATAAGGACCCCCCCCAAAGCCTTTTTCGAATTCTTGCGGCCTTATCCTCACCCCAAGGCCCAACACCCCGAAAGCCTAAACCCTAAACCCTAAACCCTAAAACCTAAACCCTAAACCCTAAACTGCACTCAAGAGGATCGGGTGGACTTAATTATGCGGCTTATATGCAGGGCGAACAGCCAAACTTCGTTAGAATATCTATATCTTGAGCTATATCCAGATCTGTCCATAAAAATCCTGTCAGCTAAATACCCTACTTCTCGCTCTACTTGCGAAAGACAACATGCGAGTCCAAGAAACACCGAACAAGCTGAACGGTGGCCCCTTGCTCCATGCACACCACTTTTATCCGGCCTGCGTGGCTGAAGCGGCAAGCATCGCCGTAGTTGCATTTCCCCTCAAGGAAATGTCGGCAAACAGACCTTCGTCGAAGGCGACACCTTACCATAGCCTCACGGAAAGCGTATAAGTTATAAGGACTCGTATACGCCCCCAAACACAAGCCTTTACTCTGCACCGATAGTTACTATGTACTTTGGACTCTTCGGGCAAGCCCAGGACGCTAAAGCTCAGCGTCCCAGGCTCTCTGATTGGAGATTTACGGTTTCAGGTCTGTTGGATTTCGGAGTTCGAGGTGCAGGATCGTTTGGTGCTGCGTCAAAGGCTTACAGAAAGTTTGGGGCGGAGGTCCAGGCGCCCAAACGTTCAACCCAACCCTAAGCCCTGAAGAGCCTCCAACCTCAAAGCCCTGGGCCTCAAAACCTTACTTAAAGGATCATGGGACTTAGTAAGTAAGGTTATAAGTCCCCTAATTGGAGTTATAAGTATAGTTACCGTAGTTATAACCCTACTTACTAAGTCCCATGATCCTTTAAGTACAGCCCCAGTTCCAGAAACGACCTTTGACACGCAACCCCTAGGACTAAGCCCAAACGATCCTGAATCAAAATCCTGAGCCCTTGAGGACCACCAACACACCACCCCCACAAAACCTCAAAGATCCCACTTAGATAAGCCTGTACTGTACTGGGGACCTAAAAAAGGAACTTAATTAAGAAAACTATCCAAATGTCTAAGCAAAGCCCTATGAGCAAGCTCAACACAAAGCAAAGAGAGAACCCCCCTCAATTTCTCATAACTTGGGCTGTAACAGCGTTTGCTGGGTTGCTTGAAGGACCAGGCAACTGGATAAGTAGGTGCTAAGAGTAGGAACCCTACTAACCATGATCCTGCAAGTAAGCTTTAACCCGTCAGCACAACAACGCAATGTCGTGAACCCAAAGCACAAAGTCTCAAAAACAAAACCTCCAAGCATCAAGCATCTAACCCCAAGGACAGTTCGAGAGATCTTGCACAAAGCGCGCTCGCTTTCCGTCCCAAACCCCTTCAAGCTACCCTTTGTGAGCCCCCAGTCAATCTTGGGCATCAGCCCTAAACCGTCTAAAGCTAAACCCCCAAGCCTACACAATTAGGCCTAAACCCACCACCACCGTAAGCCCCAAACTCCGAAGAACTTACAACTCCTCATAAAAAACATCTGACCATAGAACCCACGCAAGACCCTACAGAAACAGCCCCCCCCAAAAAACCCTACCACAAATCTTAGAGAACCTCTAAGCCCCGAGCCCCAAAGTACCAAACCCTAAACCCTAAACCCCACAGTGAAGCCCAGAAAGTTGGAACATGGGGTTTAGGGTTTAGGGTTTAGGGTTTAGGAGGATTGGTGCTAGTATCCCCGTCGACTTTACCTTAAGGGCATGAGGATATTGATGCTCCAATTTTTTGGCTTCTGCTACAAACCCTCAGACCGGAGCCCCCAAAAGGACCCCACCACAAATCCTAGAGAACCTCTAAGCCCTAAACCCTAAAGTACCAAACCCTAAACCCTATCTAAACCCTAAACCCTAAACCCCAAACCCTAAACCCTAAGCCCTAAACCCTAAACCCTCAGACCGGAGCCCAGCGAGATGAGCTTCCCGACCGGTCTTCGACAGGAGCTGGACGTTCGAAGCTTTGGAAATCGCCTCGGAGTTTCAGAAAACCCAGGGTTTAGGGTTTAGGGTTTAGGGTTTAGGGTTTAGGGACCCAACTCATATCGCCAAACTCCGAAATTTCCATAATATCCTAAAATCACATCAAGCCCCAGCCCTATGACCCAAAAGCCCTGCTTCAACACCCGCATATAAGAAAGATCCAGCGTGCCTGAACCCAGAACCCCGAAGCTCTGAACCCTCTAACTTCCAGAGCCAAACAACTCTACCTGCACTCGGTTTAGGGTTTACGGGTTTAGGGTACACTCCCCCCTCAAAGACACCTTCATCTGCAGCCTTTTTCTTGGCCTTGCCATGCTCTTCCTTGAACACGCCCATTTACCCTAAGGGTCCATGTACTCAAATAGATATACTTTGGCCTAAAGTAGTCCCTGTATAGGTACTTTAGGGCCAATGTATTTACTGTTATATACTATTTGGGTACATGGACCCTTAGGGTCAGCTAAGCCTCCGCCTTTTTGGAGGGTTGACCGGGTTCCGGAGCCGGTCCGTGGAACACGAACATGTTCCTGCCGCCAGCTGCTTTGATGCTGCTAGAACAACAAAGAGAGACAGATGAATTCTAGGTTCCCCAGTAGCCCCATGATAACCAAAAAAGAAAAGGGGCAAAAGGGTACTACTGGGGAACCTAGAATTAGACCCCAGTGGAATACCCGATTCTTTTCAAAGCTCGGACTTCCACCTGGAGGAGACAGCGAATGGGCCTTTCGCAGTGGCCGCAAGAAGCTCCAAGTCTTCGTCTTCGTAGACCAGGAGATGGCCCAGCTCTCAGCAGCGCTCAAATCATCGGCCCAGCCACAGATCGTGGCCTTGAGCACCACCAGCTTGTAGAAAAAAGCTCCCAGCGACCAGGCAGGCCACCACGCTGCATAAGCCCATCTCTCTGGCAGACCCAACAGTCATTGCCCAACGAACGGGCAAAGGGCACACACCAAAGGTGTATCTTTCGTTCTCGCTGCCTGCCTTGGACGGCGCATCTGCAGAACCTGCGCCAAGCCCGCACCAGTCAACCTGCGGCCAATGTAGATGCACTGTTAGTAACTAATCGGCCTAGGTGGCATGTCTTTTGTGTACCTGCATATTTCAACATGTGTCCGCTCTCGGTCGCTACCCCGGTTTATGTTTCCATCTGTTAATCGAATCTAACCCATCTAACCACCCATCCAACTATATGTATGTATACATATTAAAGTGTATACATACAAATTACTTGTATGCTTTTTTATTTATGTTTACAAGTGTTTAAGTATGCGTATACTGTATGTCATACCGTGTGTTGACATCGTCCAATATTCGTTGACCAGGAGCAACGACAAACCCAGGTCCGTTCCGCTCAACTTTCCGAGATCTTTCGCTCGCAGGGTGGCTTTTTGCACAGTGTAAGGGCCTTAATAGTTCGAATAGGGTTTTTGGGATAAGTAGTTACTATAATTCTAATAAGGAGCACCCAAACTGGTATTGGTAGTTATTATGGCCCCTATATTAGCTTTGCAGACCATGTTGTCAATATACAGCAGCTTCCTAGGATGTGCTAGGGCCTCCAGCGCTGAAGGATTCCGAAGATGTTTCTCAACACATATGTACATAATATACGCATGTTTTTGTGTATTTATGGTTATATACATAAATTTGTATGTGGGTATCTCATTGTGTATGTTTGAAGGTATGTATGTCTGTATATGTCTTGAACTAACTGCGATAAAGAGTTGCCTGCACCGCAGTCTACGGCTCGTCGCATGGTCGTAGAAACCACTGAAGAAAGAGTGGATGCTTGAACTGCAGGTACCCATGCCTTAAAGTAGTCCCTTTACGGGCACCTTAAGGCCAAAAGTCTACTAGGGTGCATGCATCGTCAGAGTAACCCACAGGGAAATCCCAGCAGCTTGCCGCAGGTCTCTCTGTTCCTCAAAAACTCTGGGAAGAGGCCTGCTTCATGGAGTTCAGCTGGGAGCATGCGCCCATTTCTTCTGCCTTCCGCGGGCCGCGCAACGTAGCCTGAGAGCTTCTTGTCGGGTTCGGGCATAGGGTCTAGGCTTTCACGAAAGACCAGGAACGCATGGCCCGGGGCAAGCTAGAACCTTCTTGCTTCAAGGGTTGGTGCTATACGGGGCTACTGGAACCAAGAAACTCACATTGACAGTCTGAAACAAGACAAAATGCATTCGATATCAGTCAGTGAAGATAAGCGTGCAAAAGGGTGCTCTACAGAAAACCACTCTTGGAAACTCGCTGGAATGGATCTACTAAGTCTGCTCAATAATTGAAGCAATGGTAAGAACTACCTCAAGTAATGCTGCTAGACCCTAAACCTCACGCCTTGTGCGGAGTACGAACTCAATGAACCAAGTCCGGCTTCTGCGGGCTGCCGCCAGCAATAGACTCTCACGCAAGGCCCTGGAATATTCGGCGCTTATCTTCAACTTTGTACTGAATGTCCCCAAATCCAAGCTCTCAGAGTAGGTGTCTTGATAAGGGAGTTTCAGAAGGTCCTTATAATAGGGACCCTATTAACTAGGGTACTATATTAGGGTCCCCTATTTTCGGAAACCCCCATAATGAGCAGACTTCAACCCGAAACCCCGACATGAAGGTGGTCTGAGAGCCTTCCTTCCGCCTACACCCTCCGTCCTACATGGCCGCTTTGGGGGCATTTGAAAACTTGGTGCAAGGCGGGTCTCTGTTTCATGGGTCCTTTGAAGGACTTCCTGAGCTGAAATCTTTACTCCAAGCTGTGGGAACAAGCTGAACTACTGCAGGGGCCTGAATAGTTAGAATAGGGCTTTGGGCTCCTTTATCGTATGACCATAACAAGGAACCTAAGGAATAATATTGGTAATTATTTAGGCTTCTATAGTAGGTTTCTTCTGCCCGACGATAGGCGCAAGGCAGAAGTTTCATCAGAGCCAGCAAGCCGTCTGATTTTTGCTGCCTACTATGCTACGCTTCTTCGATCGACTGGAACTCGGTGTGTCCTGTAGAGGTTTAGTTGAACAGCAACATGAGAACTAGAGGATCAATGTCGAGGAAACACAGCAGCTCCTTTGAACAATGTGCTGCATCCGACTATTACGAGTAATGCAAGTTTTTCTGATTCCAATCTGATTGCAGAGCTGCTAGTGACAGATTACATGCTGAGCCACACGCAGCAACCCTTAACCCCCAACAAAAACATCCTAGAAGCCTTCACCCTAAACCCCAAGCGCCCGAAGAAGTAGAAGCCTTACCTCTAAACCCTGCCTCCCTGATACTCTTGATGATGCATTACCTTGAGGGCCCTAGACTATGGGAATTATGGCATATTCCTTATTCTGGGTATACCATCAACCGTACTAACCCTCATAGCAACCGTCATAGTGACACTCAAAGGAACCCTTCAAGGAACCTCAACAGAAACCCCCATGGCCGAAGCCGCCCAAGCGCCCTGCTCGAGGACACAAGCTCAACGAATCTGCAGGGTTGTGACAGACAGCCAAAAAGACAGGGGTCAGAGTTTAGGGTGTAAGGGCGCAGCGTTTAAGGGTTAAGGGCTTTGGGGTTGAGGGTTTCGGGCTTATTGGCATATAAAGTTTAGGGCTACAACCACAAAACTGAAAGCTACGACCCGAAACTACATAGCCCTGACACCTAAACCCTTTAGATTAACCCGTAAACTCTAAACCCCTTGTAAAACCCTAAGACCCTCGAACCAAAGCGCCAGAGGGCTTCGAGTTTTAGCATGGGGCAATGCCGAAATTCACTCTGGCAAGCGGCGAAAAGTGTTTAGGATTCAGGGTGGCAAATGCTTGAAGCACTTCGATCAGGGTCCTCTGCCAAATTGGGTTTTGGGGGCCTGCAAGCTGCAGAGGTTCTACCTTTGTGTTTTCTAATTTACACCGTCCAGACGCTACATTCCAAACGGCCGTGCACTACTCTACGCCAGCTACCCAAAACCCAAACCCACAGCCCTACCCAAAACACGAATTCCTTCAACCAGAAGCCACACCAAACCTGAGCCTTCACTAACCCTAAACCCTACCCATAGGTCCCATAGTAGTTCCTTTTTGGGATTACCTTATGGGATTCTAAATATGAACCCCCAAAAAGGAACTACTATGGGGCCTAGGGGTAAAGCCTACAAGCAGAACCCAGGTCCGAACCTTGAGTATGAACTCCCCCGCGTTGCTGTCCACGGACTTCCGCGTCTCTTCCTGTGGAAGGATCCAAACCAAAATATACTATAGTGGGATGTAACAGCACAATGCAACATAATACAACACAACGTAGCATACTGGAACATTGCATAACTGAACATCAAAACCCAATACAATATACTATAGCATACTATATGTGCTACGTCACAAGACCCTAAACCTGAACCGTAAGGAACGGGGTAGGGTGTGGATGTTTCCAAAAACGAAAACGAAAATCCATCCAGTAGAAGCGCATACACACCTGCAACCCCCTGCACTCTACACCCCATGCCGGATCTCATCCCACCCTCAAGTACCCTAAACCCTTAACCCCAAACCCTGATCCCTGGAATCGAAATCTTGCCTTTGAAAATTTCTTGAGGCTGGATCTCTAAACCCAACCTGTGAGCCCACAAGCCTGATACCAATCTATGGCAGCCTTCATCATTGAAGCACGCTTCCTGGGGGCAGTCATCTAGAAACCTTAATAATTAGAGTAGGGCTTTGGGGGGATACTATCGTATCGGTGTAAAAAAGGAGCCCTAGAGGGATACTAGAGGGACAAACCTCAGAAATATTCAATCTTCTACGCTGGATGAATTCACAACTTTTCTCATCATCCTATGCCTGCGCGGATTCCTGCGGTCCCCAAGCCCTCCACGCTCAAGCAATCGTGTCAGATGCACCACAAGGCTTGGAAGGAAGTCAACACCTCTCCAGGACAGTTGCTTCGAGTTTTCTTAACATTAAGGGTTTCAACAAGCATGAGGATGTCTTAGAAAAGGGGGCGCCGCTAGTTGTGGCATCCGCTCCCAAGTTCGTGGACACTGCAAAGAATGAGCACACAACCCTTCAGCATTTCGCGCTCTGGCAGAATCAGGGTCACGTGTTAAGACTACGGTAAGAGTCGGGAAAATAATATAGAATAGTTGGGGCGGTCTAGATCATTTGTTTTGTTCGACGCACGTTTGCAAGCTATGTCAGCTATGCTCATATATTCATCGAACACATTGTTCGGACCACCTATATTTCTGCGAATGATGCGAGTTAGCATCTTGGCAATCAGATTTCGAGCAAGAGGCATAAGAGTTCAGATTCACCAGGGTTGCCTGTAACATCTTTTCACCATGTATAGGCATGCTAGACTGAATCCTTTTCCGTGCTTTCTGAATCCGTTGAGACCCCATGAATCTGCTAAAGTCCAATGCCGCATTAAACCCATGTGAAGCCTCCCAGAACTCAAACCAAAAACCCAAGCCACGAAAGACCTCAATAACCGGAAGCCCCAATGGAACTGTCCATGCAGCTTTGTGGAATGCAACCAAAACCTCCGGACCCTAATGCATCAAAAACCTGTTTGGCGAACCCTGGAATCATCCCAAACCCTTAAACATATTCAACAACCCGAACAAAAAACTTGAGAACCTAGCAACCCACATCCCAAACGAAAGAATCGACACATCTCCCTAGGCCAAGCCCTAAATAAACACCGAACCCAAACCCAAACCCGAATGTATTTGGGGGCTCCTTATTATATAACTATATTATAATGGGTCCCAAATCCTATTCTAAATATTAAGGCCCCTAGATTATACAACCCTCTTTTTGTAGATTCCTTATGGAACCCTTTAAAGGAACCCTGTAAAGGAAGCCTATTCTAATTATTAAGTCCCCTACATTACGCAGCCAGGCCTAAACCCTTTATAGTACCCTTCTAGAACCCCTTAAAGGAACCCTTAAACCCTTGCCTTTATAGACACCTTTAAGGAGCCCTTCAAAGGGAAACCCCAATACCTGCAGCCAGGCCTGGGTCCCCGTAGCGCAGCTTGTGGGCCGTGGCCGCTGAGGTCGCCGCCCAAGCGGCCTGCGAGGGCCGAAAAATTAAGTTTAGGGTTTAGGGTTTAGGGGTTTAGGGTTTAGGGTTTATGTAGGGTTTAGGGTTTAGGGTTTAGGGGTTTAGGGTTTAGGGTGTATGTAGGGTTTAGGGTTTAGGGTTTGGGGTTCAGGGTGTATGTACGGTTTAGGGTTTAGGGTTTAGGGTGTATGTAGGGTTAAGGGTTTAGGGTTTGGGGTTTAGGGTGTATGGTTTAGGGATTAGGGTTTAGGGTGGATGTAGGGTTTAGGGTTTAGGGTTTGGGGTTTAGGGTGTATGTACGGTTTAGGGTTTAGGGTTTAGGGTGGATGTAGGATTCAGGATTCAGCGTTTCGGGTTTAGGGCGGAACGCCAAATCCAAAAAAACATTTAGAGGTAGGGAGCCATCGACCCAGGATGGCTTGCAACAACTTCTGACGCAGAAGCAAACGGCACGAATACGAGCATAGCAATAAGAGGAGTTATCGGAAATCGCAGACGTAGCTGGTGACGACCATGATTCAAAGTGCTATGAAATAACCTTCGCAAACGACACAGGCAAAGGTAGTAAGGTATGGCCTCCTAAACCCGAAAGCCTCAACCCTAAATCCTCAACCCTAACCTCAAACCCTAAACCTCAAAACCCTGAACCCTGAACCCCTAAACCCGGAAGCATGAAGCATGAGGAGATCGTACACCTCAGGTGTACGGACCCACAGAGGGCATTTCAGGAAACCCTAAATGCTGAACCCTAAACCGCTAAACCCCTAAACCCCTACACCTTAAACCCCTAAACCCCTAAACCCCTACAACCCTAGACCCCTAAACATTATAGCCCCTATAGCCTCCAGTGGACCCTGAATACTGAACCCCAGAACCCCCGAGCTGAGGTATCGTCGCGGCGTCGTCCTGGGTATCCAGCTCCTCCTGGCTACATTGGCTTAGGGTTTAGGGTTTTTTTCTTAGGGTTTAGGGCTTAGGGTTTAGGGTTTAGGGTTTAGGAGTTGGGGTTGAGAGTTTGGGGTTTCGGGTTTTGGGTTTGCGAGTTAGGGTTGAGGGTTTGGGGCTTGGGGTTTAGGGTCTAGGGTTTGGGGTTTAGGGTTTAGTGCTAGGACAAAACATAGGAGCTGTAGCAATTAGAATAGGGGCTATCGAGGACGATGATTGTCAGCATCTTCCGACGCATACTACCGCCGTTTTCTCGTGCTGATCGGGCTTCGGGGCTTTAGCTTGTTCTGTGTGCCCGGGTTTAGGGTTTAGGGTTTAGGGCTTAGGGTTTAGGGTGCCACCTTAACCGCATCCAGTCTTCTTCCTGTGTTGGCTCTTGTCTGTGATCTTGCACGAGGTTGATGCAGGGGGCCTCAAATAAGAATTCTGACTTGGGGTCGGGTATAAGATACATGTTATTAGGGTTTTGGGACTATCTTATGCTATATCAATCATATGCTATATTTATAACAAGGAACCCACGAAGTAGTAGAGGCAATGATTACAGTAAGGCCCTACTAAAGTACGCTGACTATAGAACATTATTTCTATTTCTCCGACCCCGACGTACGTGCATGCTGTTCTGGAATCTGGGGTAGGCGGGATAGATGGTTCCGCTTCAGCGATGCGCTTGGGGATGCTGGCATCAGCCGTTCCGCTTAGCGTTCAAATTTCCGAGCTTTTGGGTTTGGGCCTGGGGTTGTGGTTTTGGAGCTTACGGTTCAGGATTATTTCCCTGTCAACCTCCTCGCCAAGCAAGCAACTCACATGCCTTCGAAGCCTCTGGGTTCCATTAGGGTTCTTAATATGGAACCTACTATTTTGGGAGATAAAACCCTAAACCTTAAACCCTAGATACCCTAAGCCCTAAACCCTAAACCCAAACCTCTAAGCCTTAAACCCTAAAGCCTAGATGCCGTAAATTCTATAACTACGGACTTCCAACCAAGCAAACAAGAGCCAGCATCGAACGAGCTTCGGCAAAGCCCGGCTGAAGCCTAATGTAGGGGCCTTGATGGTTTTTGGGGTAAGTTATACTACTACAATTATAACAAGGAACCTCCCAAAATAGTATAGGTAATTATTTAGGCCCCTATATTAACCCTGTGCGATTGTCGAGGTTTACGGAGTTACGGGATGTTTGGTTTGGAGTGCACGAGAAGCCAGAAAGTTGGACATTAGTAGACGCCTCATGGTTTAGGGTTTAGGGTTTAGGGTTTAGGGTTTACGGCTCATGCCCTTACGGTGAAGTCTAAGGGATCCTACGGCTAATTCCAAATCCTCCTAAACCCATGTTTCCAACGTTTTGGGATTCGCTGTATGGTGGGTGTTGAAGGACTTCTATACCTGGGGTCCTGAAGCCAAAACCCTAAGCCTAAGGTCCCAACCCTAAAGCCTAAAATTGGCATCCCAACGAAAACCATAAAACCCTAAAGCCTAAAGACTAAACCCTAAGCCCGAAAGCCAGAACCCCAAACCCTGACGCCTAAAATTGGTATCCCAACCAAACCCCTAAACCCTAAACCCTAAAGCGAAAAAATTGGTATCCCAAGCTCTTAAGCCGACACCCACATCGGTTGTACAGTACAGTATAGAGATCGGTAGATTTAAGTATGAAAATGCCCTTCTAGTTCTTAGAAAAGCTGTAGCACAAGAAACGCCCAAACCCTATTCTAGCTATGGAAGCCCCCGTACGTAGTACGCCAGATAGAGTCTTAGAATGTCTCTGCGGTTCGAAAACCAGACAAAGCCGTAGAAGCTTTAAAGGAGAATGCAAGGGCGTTTAAGGGACACGGGCCTAAGGATTTAGGGTTTACGGATGACGATGAGGGCTTAGGGCTCTGTGGTTTAGAGCTTCGGGTTGAGGGTTTGGACCTGAATAAGCAGAATAGGGATGGAGGGGGAAAGGTGGGGAGTGGAACCCATGGGTTGAGGGGTTTAGGGCGTAAGTTGGACTATGAGGGCAAACGCGTCAGACCCCTATATGAAACCCTCACGCCTGAAAAGCCAGAACCCTTGAAAAGGATGAACGTTGCTACTGTTCCCTGTGTTCTGAACTGTCGGTGTGGAAGAGGGACTGATGCTCCCGATTTCTCTGCACTATTGCAAGGCGGTTGAACCCGTTAGGGCCGCAAACCTGAATCCAAACTCAAAAATGCATACTATAGGGGCCTGAAATAATTAGAATAGGGTTTGGGGGTATATTATACTGTAATTATAATAAGGAACCCCAAAATAATATAGGTACTTATACAATAGTTACTTATAATAGTGAACCCCCACAAATAATATAGGCCATTATTTGGGCCCCTAGATTACCCTAAACCCTAAACCCTAAACCCTAAACCCTAAACCCCTAAAGCCGGAATCCCCTGTCCTCGTCGCTGCAGTTGAAGCTGTCAGCGTGAGGTCTTACGGGCGCCTGGCAGGAACCCCCCGGAACCCGAAAGAGACCCGGAACCCTAAGCTGAGCCACGAACCCTATCGGTTTAGGGTTCAGGGTTTAGGGTTCAGGGTTTAGGGTTTAGGGTTTAGGGTTTAGGGTTTAGGCTTTAGGCTTTAGGCTTTAGGGTTTTGGTTGGACACCAATTTCCGTCTTCTTGGCAACGCTAGCTCAGGAACTCGCTTAGCGCTTTAGGTTTTAGGGTTCTGGGTTTAGGGCTTAAGGGATTTGGGGTTGAAGGTTTCATTCACAACCCACAAAACTCCAACTTAAGAACCGGACCCGAATCTTGGCCCTAAGTAGAAAGATCCTTGAACAAAGCACACCTAAGCTGAAGCAGCCCTTCACTGCAGAAAAGCCACATATAAATTAACGCCCACCAAGGCCGAAACTAACAAATTGCGAAGCACTCACACAACTTCGCAGTGCGATGTCACTGGGCTCCTAGACCTTAAAAGTCGCTCACCTAGACCCTGAACCCTAAACCCTAAACCCCGAACCCTAGGCCCTGAACCCTAAACCCTAAACCCTGAACCCCGAACCCTAGGCCCTGAACCCTGAACCCTAAACCCTAAACCCTGAACCCTAAACCCCCACGGACGTAAGAAGGAGCTCACCACTTCAGGGCTCATGGGGCTTAGGGTAGGGGTTTAGGGGTTTAGGGGTTTAGGGCCAGTTTAGGGTTTAGGGCTTAGGGCTTAAACCCTAAACCCTAAACCCTAAACCCTAAACCCTGACCCCCAGTTTCACGGAGCGCCGCCACCAGCACTGCCATCAGACGCACCGGCGCACCAGCCCCAGGTTTCTCGTCAGAGCTGTCATGGGAGGGGTTTGGGATTTAGGGTTTAGGGTTTAGGGTTTAGGGTTTAGGGTTTAGGGTTTGGGGTTCAGGGCTTAGGGTTTAGTGTAATATACCCCAAAACCCTAGTCTAATTATTATTAAGGCCCCTAAACCCTAAGCCCAAAACCCGAAGTCAGGGTTTAGGAACCCTATTCTAATTAATATCAAGGCCCCTACATTAAAGCCTACAAACCCGAAGTCAGGTTTAGGAACCCTATTTCAATTAGTATTAAGGCCCCTAAACCCCAAGCCCCAAACCCGAAGTCAGGGTTTAGGGTAACCTCTGTGGCCCCAGCACGCGAATAAAGCAGCTCCACCTCCTCGGGCACTGGCCGGGGCCGCGAGCTCATCGCAAGGTCTCTGCTCTGCATTCCCACGCTGTAATTTCTGGTATGGCCTGGTTTTCCCAGGCCTCTCCGTCCCCACTTGCCTCAAGCATTTGGGGTTTAGGGTTTTAGGTTTTAGGGTTTAGGGTTGTAGGTGCAGGTAGTGGGCTGATGGCGTACAATTAGGTTCACTGTTCACTGTAGGGTCTAAGGGGTAGGAAGGGGGAATGAAGGGGTGTTAAAGAATTAGAAAAGGGCTTTGGGGCCCAACATACTATAACCATAATAAGGAACCCCGAAAAGAATATAGGACAGTATTAAGGCCCCTACATGGTCTAAGATGAACTTAGGGCTTCGGAGAGGCCCGCGTTTAGGATTAAGGCTTTAGGATTCGGGCTTAGGGGTTTAGGGTTTAGGGGTTAGGGCTTATAGGGTTTAGGGAGTTTAGGGATTAGGAATCAGGGTTTAGGGCTTATAGGGGTTACGGTTTAGGGTTTTGGGTTTAGGGGTTAGGGACTGAAACCTTAGAGCATTAGGTCTCAGACAGGAGGCTTAGGATCTGAGGCGAGACCGCTGCCCTCCTACAAGCCATGTGCCGGCACTCCCGTACACGAAACAGGGGCTTTAGGGTGTAGGGTTACCTTGTTGCGCTCTCTCTCTCTATCTCTTTCCCTCGCTCTCGGCCCCAGCCCACTCTGTACATCTGTCGGTCCTGTCTTTGTGTCCACTTTCCTGCCTGCTGTGTCTCTGTCTGTCTGCGCGCCTGTCTGTCGTTCTAGCATCTATCTTTGAGTCTGTGTGCCTATCGATCCATCCTGTATGTCAGGCCATCTGATTGTGCACCCTGACTCTCTGCATTCCGTGCTCGCCCATGAAAACTGCACAATAACATACCCGAACTCTATGGGCCCCTATATAAAACCCTAAACCCTAAACCCTAAACCCAAACCCTGTCAGGCAATCCCCGACCTGCTGTAACCGCAGCAGCATTGTCATGGCTGGCTCTTTGAGCTCAGCCTACTTTCAGCCTATTTTTTGTTGAAGGACTTCCACAGAGTCGTCAAGGTTACAAGGGTTTAGGGCTTAGGGATTCAGAGAGGCAGGGTTAAGGGTTCTTGACTTTGGTCTTTGAGCTCCTCTTCTCCGAAAACCCTAAACCCTAAACCCTAAACCCTAAACCCTAAACCCTAAACCCTAAACTGAGAGGTCTTACGACTGGGAGGGTTCGGGGGCTTCGGGCTTAGGCTGCAGGGCCTGGGCTTCGGGAGTAAAGGAGCCTTGTAGAGCTTTGGGTTTGTTGGGAGTTTAGGGTTTAGGGTTTAGGGTTTAGGAGTTTAGGGTTTAGGAGTTTAGAGTTTAGGGTTTAGGGTTTAGGGTTTAGGGTTTAGGGTTTAGGGTTTAGGGTTTAGGGTTTAGGGTTTAGGGTTTAGGGTTGTTATACTGCAGAGGCACTACAGGGATACCACCCCGATGCTGAAACCCATGCCCTACAACGCTGAGCTGGATGATGATGGTGGTGACGACTTCTTTGTTAAGCAGTCTGATGGCATATCATACAGATACGAAGTCTTACGAGTAGCTTGCTAGTGTTGTTAGTGTTGTTGTAGACCCCCTCGACTCCCCCACCTGCGCCCCCCAAGCGCAGTGCTACATGGGAGCCCCCTTTGGAGACAGAAGACAGCAGCGGCGGAGCGGCGATATAAAGCTTGAAGGGTTCTCCTTTAAGAGAGTATAGATTGGATTGTCGCCATTGCAGGGCTGTACGATGTAGCTGGGCATTTGTCGAGGAAGCTATGCGAAATAACCGCAGGAAACAGAGCAGATCAATAGTTCTGGGCCTTAGGATCTTCAGGGTCTTGGGTTCGGGCTTCAGGGTTTGGGCAGCAGCATTCGGATTTGCCTAAACCCTGAACCCCAAACCCTCGGTTCTGCACGGTTTAGGGCTTACAGGTAAGCCGAAAGGAGTATGCGAGTCTCAAGCCTGGTGTGTTTTTCAAGGGGGTTTACGGATCATAGTCCAGTGTCTAATGTAAGGGCCTTAAGCATTAGAATAGAAATTTTGGGGCAATAAGGAACCCCAAAATAGTATGGGCAATTACTAAGGCCCCTACATTACAGCGGCTGATTATGGCTTCTGGCGGTGGGGTTTGACGCTTCGGGTCTTTAGGGCTGAGCGGCCTTGATTCAGGAGGAGTCTTCTTTAAGTCTGCTCTCGCATCTTAATACCCAAACCCTGAACCCAAGCCCCAGATTCCAGAAGCCCTATGAACCTACGAGCCCTAATCCACAAACCCGGAACAACTAAACCTTCAGGGTCTAGACTTTACCGTTTGATCCCCTAAGCTGCTCTCAATAGAGCTCACAGGGTCTTGCAGTAGTAGGGTTTGGAGCTTAGGTTAAGGGGTTCGACAGCGAAGGTGGCGCCCCGAGCAATGTTGTATTCGCAAGGGTTTAGGGTTTAGGATTTAGGGCTAGTCCTTTCGTGCGGGGCTTGGTCGTTCTGTCGGGGATGTCGGTTTGAGCCGCGCCCCACGCGCTTAGAAGCGCACAAATTCCTCCCAGCAGCTGCGTTGCATATAAACATGTCAGGTTTAAGTCAATCGAAGTTTCGTTTGGCTGCACCTAAACCCGCACATCGGCTGTGCTTGGAAAGGCCCTGTAGAACAGGGCGCGGCCCTGAAAATTTAGCGTTTCGGATTTATTTAAGGTTTGCGGTTTAGGGTTTGCGAGGTTTGTTTAGGTTTATTTAAGGGTAGAGCGCAGTTGGGGCGTCCGTCACGCTGCCTCGCGAACCAGACTCCTCGTCGCCGGCGCCCCCTTCCAGCTCACCTCAGAGAGCACAGGCTTCAGGGGTGTAGAGTTTAGGCAATTAGGGTTTAGGGTTTAGGGAATAAAGGTTTGGGGATAGGGTTTAATATTTACGGGATTAGGGTTTAGGGTTTAGGGTCGCGTTTAGGGGATTTGTGTTTAGGATTTAGGGGATTTGGGTGCAGGGTTATGTAAAGGTTTAGGATTTAGGGGATTAGGGTTTAGGGTAGCTCAGCCTCCAGAGGCCTTTTGGACAGGAATTTGTTCTACCTATATGAAGGGTTTGAAGCTGGTGAAATTGGGGTTTGGGATTAGGACCGAGAGCTTTGAAAGAAAGTTTTTGGCATTTAGGGGTTTAGGGTTGGTAGAACACTTAGTTGTAGCTCTCTTTTTCACTTCGACGTAACTTTGCAGGTGTTTCAGCTAAATGACTTAGTCGACACTTTTTTTGGCTCCGAAACAGCAAATCTCTGCAGACGATTGCAAAACAATTTCTCCTTCGGGTTTTCGTCTTCGGTCAAAAGGTTCCTGCTGGATTCACTCCTTCAGGTTTTCGCCGTCGGGAAGAAGTTCCTGCTGGATTCACTCTTTAGGGTTTCTGCCTTGTGAACTCACTCGTTAGGGTTTTCGTCTTGGATTACAGTTTCCTGCTGGATTCCTTCGTTAGGTTCTTCGTCTTCCGTCAAAGGTTCCTGCTGTATTCACTCCTTAGGGTTTTCGTCTTCGGGAAAAGGTTCCTGTGGATTCCCTCCCGCCGGTTTTCGTCTTGGGTATTAACTCCTTAGGGTGTTCGTCTTGGGTTAAATTTCCTGCTGGGTTCACTCCTTCGGGTTTTCGTCATCGGGAAAAGGATCCAGCTGGATTCACTTCTTAGAGTTTTCGTCTTGGGTATTCGCTTCTTAGGCTTTCGTCTTGGGTTAACAGTATCCTGCTGGATTCACTCCTTAGGGTTTTCATCTTCGGTCAACTCCTTAGGGTTTTCGTCTTCGCGAAAAGGTTCCTGCTGGATTCACTCCTTAGGGTTTTCGCCTTGGGAATTCACTCCTTAGCGTTTTCGTCTTGGATCAAAGTTTCTGCTGGATTCACTCTTTAGGGTTTTCGTCTTCGGGAAAAGGGTTCGCCATGGGAATTCCCTCCGTAGGGTGGTCTCTTGGGTATTCACTCCTTAGGGCGTTCGTCTTGGGTTAAAGTTTCCTGCTGGGCTCACTCCTTGAGGTTTTCGCCTTCGGTCAAGGGTTCCTGCTTCATTCACTCCTCAGGGTTTGCGTCTTCCGGTCAAGGGTACCTCCTGGATTCACTCCTTAGGAATTTCGCCCTGTATTCCTTCCTTGGGGTTTTCGTCTTGGGTATTCACTCCTCGGGGTTTTCGTCTTGGGTGAAAATTTCCTGCTGGATTCACTCCTTAGGGTGTTCGTCTTCGGTCAAGGGTTCCTGCTGGATTCACTCCTTAGGGTCGTCGTCTTCAGGAAAAGGTTCTGCTGGATTCACTCATTAGGGTTTTCGTCTGAGGGAAAAGGTTCCTGCTCGATTCACTCCGTAGGGATTTCGCCTTGGGAATTCACTCGTTAGGGTTTTCGTCTTGGGAATTCACTCCTTAGGGTTTTCGTCTTGCCTTGGGTGTTCACCCCTTAGGGTTGTCGTCTTGGGTATTCACTCCTCAGGGTCTTTGTCTTGAGTTAAAGCTTCCTGCTGGATTCACTCCTTAGGGCTTTCGTAATATGTAAAGGGATTGCCGAAGCAGCTGCATTATCACTGTTACCTGTTGCTTCCGCATGTCGGCTTAAGCTTAGAACCCATTACCATGGGAACAGAGTGTAGAACTTTGGCACGGGATAGACAACATCCCAGTGTGGTTGTCAAATGTTAAGGCTGTTAAGGCCTCATAAGATAGAATGTAAGTGAGCATAGCAGCTTGATGTAAGGCTGTCGAGCGGCTTGAGGTCGGGGCCTGGCGAGTGGGGAAGTTGGAGTAACAGCCACCCGAAGCAAGAGAGTCTTCTGGTTTGGGCCTCAAGCCACGCGCGCATGATCTGAATGAGCTCGTTCCCTCCTCTTACACAAAGCCTGACTGCCGGGTTGGTTGGGGCTAAGTTAGGCGGGGTCGGTGGGAAAAAACTAAGAAAATACATCTAAGAGAAAAAGTTACATCTAAAAAGGAAAAGCACTTACAACGAAGCCTGCTACCTTTAGGTTTGGGGTCTAGGCTTTGGGGTTTTGGGGTTTTAGGGTTTAGGGCCAGGGCGTAGGTTGTATGGTTGCTGGGTTCATCCAAGGTCAGAAGTATGGCCCCTTAGTATGGACCCGTAGGCCTTTCTAGGGTCCCTTAAGGGTTCAAGAAAGTGTATATAGTAGGTATATATGGGTCCCAGGGTTAAGGGCCCATACTAGGGGCCCATGGGTTCAACCTAAACCCTAAACCCTAAACCCTAAACCTTAAACCCTAAACCCTAAAGCCTAAACCCTAAACCCTATACCCCAAACCCTAAACCCTAAACCTTACAGTTCAGGGCTTGAAGGCTTGGAGCTCTTGCCCGCGAGGCTGCCGGCTCCAGCTCTTGGCTGATATAGGGACCCTATAACCCTGGGTTTAGGGTTTAGGTTTTAGGGTTTAGGGTTTAGGGTTTAGGGTTTAGGGTTTCGTCGCTTTTGTTTCAACATGCGCGTCAAAAGGCAGCTCCGAGCTATAGCCACAAAGCCCAGAGTGCCGCAGAGCCGGCTTGGCATGCAAGCACCCTAAGGCCTAAACCCTAAACCCAATCTCATCTTTGGGGCAGAAATTAACGGTACTGGGTCTTCAGGATCCTGTCACCATCGCGGTACTCGAGCTTGACGCGACACAAGCAAAAAGCTGCTGTCTGCAAACACCTTCTAGGCCACTCACCGAGCCCCAAAGCCCAAAATCACAAGTGCCTTCATCCATAAGCCATCAAGAACCGAAGGTTGCGGCTTACACCATGGTACCATACACCTGACATGATTTGCTCTGCTAGCTATGATTGCTGACATGTTCTGTGCTACGACCGTCAGGATTCGGCTGTCTACGTCGTCTCATGTGCCTTTAGACAGACAGTTGTGGCAACCCCTAAACCCCCAACAGCCTAAGCCCTAAAACCCCTTAACCCTGAACTCCAAACCCGACCAAACCCTATCAAACCCCAGAAACCTACATACTGTAGGGACCTTAATTATTAACTAGGGTTTTGGGGTATAGGATAATTTTAATAAGGAACCCCACAAATAGTATAGGTAACTATAAATGCCCCCATCTTAAATCCTTAAGAATACGAAGAAACCCAACATTTGGCCTCCAGATCTCGAAAATGGGGTCAGAATGCGCTCATCATCTCTAGAGACACAAAAACGATGAGATACCCGACCCTGAATCCTAAACCCAAGCCCCTAAACCCTAAACCCTAAACCCTAGACCCTAAGCCCTAGACCCTGAGCCCTAGACCCTAAACCCTAAACCCTAAACCCTAAACCCTAAACCCTAAACCCAAGCCCTAAACCCGACTCCGTTTATTGAGACGCCCATCTTCGGTTTTCTTGGGGCGTCGCAAGCACTGGACTCTGTAACCCCAAACTCCAAATCCCAAAACCCTGAGGGCTGAACCCTGAATCCCAAACCCTCAACTCTGAATCCTAAGCCCACCCTTGGGGCGTGGCAGGCACTGAAGAAGGACAGATTGTCCTGACCCCCGGCAGAATCAGGACTAGCCTCGAGAAAAGCGGTCTTTTCAAGGATTTTGTCAGTTTAGGGTTTAGGGTTTAGGGTCTTGCGGGGGTTTGGGGTTTACGGCTTAGGCTGGTATGAGTCTTCTGCGGTTTAGGGACTAGGGTGATGTGAGATTGAATGCGGTTTTGATTTTCGGGTTTGCTAGAGCTTCCTTACAGGAGCTGTGTGTTTAGCAGGGGTTCCTAGGGTTTCTCAACGGGAAGCATTCTTTGGTGTAATTTTTGGTTGCTCTACGCGTTCAGTTTGCTTTAAAGGGTGCTTTGAGGGGCTGGGGGGGTTCGGGATTTGGGCCTTATATCTTGGAAGGAACTCGAAACCCCTTAAAGGACTGCTAGAGGCTTCGGGATTGTGGTTTAGGGTTGAGGCGTCGCATCTAAGCTTCGGAGGAAGTTTTGAGTTCGGGTTCGGGGGTTTGGGGCATATGGTCTACCTTAACCGACCAGAACCGACTTTTTTGTAGGGTCCCTATAAATCCCATATTAGGGTTTATATTAGGAACCTACAAGAAAGTGGGTTTTGGTAGGTTAAGGTAGGGTTTAGGGTCTAGGCTCTGGGGTTGTATGGTCAAGCTTTCGAAACTCTCGCTTTACAAACCCACGTCCTTCTTGAAGCCCTATGTATCCTAAACTCTGAAGATACATGCCAAACCATATGATTCAAACCCAAAACTCTATCTAAACCCAAAAATCCTGAACTCAAAGCCCTTTGCAGAGCCCATAAAGGCAAGCCGCTTAGGAACCTATGAGCCCTAAAAGAAAACCTTTCTGAAAGGAACGCTGCTTAAAACTTAAAACCCTTAAAGTGCAGGATCCCTTTATAAAACCCCTTAGAGGAACTGGTTACAAAACGTGTAAGATACCCTCAGCACGAAATCCGAAATCATCTAATCACCAAGCCCTTCTCCGCTAACTTCCCTAGCTGTTGGCGATTACGGGGGAGCCACAGAAATGGCAAGGACGGTAAGAACTCGCGTTTAGGGTTCCGCTACGAGCTGTATGATTGTTTCAGCCTTCCCCTAAACGCCAAACCCTGAATCCTAAACCTTAAACCCTAAACCCTAAACCCTAAATCCTCAGGCCTAAATCCTAAACCCTAGAGCC
>CAJNDV010036996.1:27987-41689 GCA_905221635.1 Symbiodinium sp. CCMP2456 | reverse complement strand
CCACCACCACCACCACCACCACCGTGCTCGTCGTCGTCACCGGCATCACCGCGTCGTCATCATCATCATCATCATCATCATCATCATCATCGTCGTCGCAGCAGTAGGAACAAAGAAAATCGAAGTTGCTTATGCTATGCTGTAGAAGTAGCAACCTGGGCGTGTACGAACCACAGTGGCGCAAAGCTTCAAAACTGAATCCAAAATCCAGGGACGCATTGCCGAAACCCTGAAAATTGAGTGTCGAGGGCGATGGGGGCAGGGACGGGGGCCAGGCATGGCCAGGCTGGGTGGGTCTTGATGGGAGTCGGCATGCTTGTTGTCGTGTTCTTGTTTCAGGGAGGCGGGGGAAGCGCAGGATCCGTGTACATACGCCATGCTTATATTCAAAAATATAGAGGTTCTGCCAAGAACTGTGCAGCTAATAGCTCTGGACGTTCTGGTACAACAGACCTTACACTCTGAAACAAGATCCATGCAAGCCAGCTCCTCTCCAAAGTGGCCAGTGCCTAGGACGGAATCACTTCACTGCATAGGGGTCCTTGAACCCAGGAGAGGGTGGGGGTTTAGGGCTTATAGGGTTTTAGCGGGGTTTAGGCTTAGGGTTAATAAATCAGGATTTAAGATCTGGGCTGTTCTACGTAGAACAGTCACAGTCCTACGCAAACCGTGGTGATGCAGTGCAGCCTTCTGATAGAATGTTGCACGGGCCTTTTCTGCGTTTGCGACCTTGAGCACGTGGAGACGCAGAGGCCATGACCATCTGCGAAGCTCTTCTACGAAGCCCTTCTGCAGCGCACCTTAATCCCAACAAAACATACCCGTTTAGGGCTCCTTCTGATGATCCCACTTGGAAGATTTACAAAAGGAGCCTAAACAGATTATATGATAAATGAAATAAGGAACCCCAAGGAACACGAACTCTAAACATTCAGATTCCGACTCCGAAATCACACCTTTAAACCCTTCTTTGAAGAAAACTAGGCCTCAGGCTCCAGTGACTTAGTGGTTAGAGGTCTGGGGGCTTTGGGCTTTTGGGATTTGAATGTTGGGGTTTAGGGTTTAGTGCTTCAGGGTTTCCGGGAAAAACCGCAATTTGCCTTTTCCATAGGACCCTGTTTTGCGTAAAGGCACAGAGAAGTAGAATTTACAAATTGCAGCACCTCCGCCTCAAAACCTGCATCTCGAATGTAGAGGCCTTAATCATTAGAATAATTCTGGGGCCCATTATGCTATAATGATAAAAAGGGGCACCTGCAAAATAATATGGGGGGTTCCGAAAATAGGGGACCCTAATCTAGTACCCTAAATAATAGGTTCCTTATTATAAGGACCCCAAAATAAGGTACCCTAATTTTTGGAAACTCCCATATAGGAATTTATTTAGGCCCCTACATTACACCGACTCTGCACCCAAAGGCCCCAGGTCCGGCCCACAAAAAGCCCCACGCCGTAAGCATCAAAGCCCAAGTATCCAGATCTGGTTTAGGTTAGGGTTTTGGGGGTTTAGGGCTTAGGTTTTGTTTTTAGGGGTTTAGGGGTTTAGGCTTTAGGATCCCGACAACCCCCCTCCAGCCCTAAACTCCCCAAACTCAAACCCAAAACCCTGTAACGTATGGGGCCTTAATAACTAGGCTAGGGTTTTGGGGCCCATTATACCATATTTAAAACAAGGAACCCCAACAAATAATATAGGTAATTCTTTAGGCTCCGATATTACCCTGACACCTCGGATCCGAATTCCCGACGCCTTCCACAAGCACCAGCAGCAGCCCGAGTTGCAGGTCCGCCAATACTGGAACGAGAGCTTACCTCGACCCAGAACCCAGAGACTCCAATACCCCTTTTAATTAAGGAATATACCTTAAATTATAATTGGATCCTACGAAATTTTAAGGTATATACCTTAAATTATAGTAGGATCCCTAATAGGATTTAAAGTAGGTTCCCTTAGTTAAGGGGTATTGGAGTCTCTGAAGAAGCGGAGCTCGCTTTCTCTTCAGGGAGCGGGGGTTCTGGGAGTTAAGGGGTCTCATTACTGGGCTAGAGAGCTTTGGGATTAGGTTGAGGGTTTAGGGTTTAGGGTTTAGAGCTTGGGGTTTAGGGTTTAGGGTTAGGGGTTTAGGGGTTTAGGGGTTAGGGGTTTTGAGGCAAGTCGGGGCCTTGTTCTGGGGTTTAGGGCCTAGTTTAGGATGTCAAAGGCCATATACCCGATGTAAGGGCCCGGCATCGAGTCTCTAAACGAGTTCTGAAAGGAGCCGCTTCAGAGGAGTCCTAAAAGGGAGCCTTTACAAGAGCCCTTCAGTAACTTTGTTTGGGCTAAGGCTTGGTCTGCGCCAATCTCTCACCATTGTTGGGACTTCTGTTGTGCTATGCCAGTTCTCTAAGACTGTGTCCTTTTGTGGGTCCTTGCCAACTGGGCCGTGCAACCTGTCAAAGGCTCAGAAGGCGACCATGATTTCGAGAACAGCTCAAATTACGTTCTGTTGGGCTGCTCTTTCCCTGTGCCCAGCAATGTGTTCACAATCCCACACTGGCTTCTCCCGAAATGTGCGAGCCATATGATATGCCTTATGGGTCTGAACCGGGCTAGAACCCCAAACCTGTCACCACAACAGGCTTCTGTCAGGCGGGGCACAATGGGAGAAAGAGCCCGGCAGCACCGCCTCAACCACCTTCTCGCGTTGTCGGGAGGCGCTGTATGGGGTTTGGGATTTAGGTGGGCGTTTTGTGTTGTAGTTTTTGTGAGGTTTTTACATGAGGCTTGTCTCAAAGGTTATTTTTGTTGAAAGTTCGGCTTTTGTTTCTCATGCGGGTAGCATCTCGGAGGTCACTGCTGGGCGACTCTGTTATGGCTGCAGCCACTAGGGTCTCGGGTTTTTTGTAGTCACAATAAATCGCATCTTCAGGTGGGGAGTGCTGCGAATTTGGATCTATCTAACGGTTCGGACTACGAGTAAAAGCTACTATGAAACTAGGTACCCTGATTCAGAACATTCCTCGGATGTGACAAAACGACAGACAAAGACCCGTAATTCTGCACGAAGATGTGGATGGGTCTTCACAACAGTTGGATGTGCTTCCTCTCCCTCAACCTTCAACCATGCCCTCCTGGGCTGCGGGCCGAAGGTTCACAACTTCTCATCCCATCTGCGTCCGAACCCTTAGCACCAAGCCCTGCAAGACGTAGAAGTTGCTTCTCGTATGGGAGTTTCCGAAAATAGGGGGCCCTAATATAGTACCCTAAATAGTAGGACCCTTATTATAAGGACCCCCAAATAAGGTACCCCTAATTTTTGGAAACTCCCATATAGTAATCATGCACGGCTTGGATCCCCCCCTACCTTCAAGTGATCTGCGATGGCTTCCGCCGAGCCCTCCTGCAACCAATAAGGCAAAAGACACCGGGTGGAGGTCTTCGGCACTCAGAAGCCATACATACCAACTCCCAGTAGCAGTGGAAATGGTGATCGTGGTTGTGCGAAGTTGCTCCGGCCGAGGAATTTAAGATTTCAGTAATAGGTCCTTCGCCGATGTACGGCCACTACAAGGGGTACTAACTAGAAGGGTTCTTACAAGTGTTTCGATATGGGCTTAGCTGGCTATCCCCATTTGGTGGCGGGCACGCCTTCCAAGGGTATCAGGCCTAAGCAACAAGAATAGGGTTTCCAGGAGCACATCATAGCATATTTTGTTTTTTTGAAAAGAACACTAAATAATGATATTGGTAACCGTTTAGGCTTCTAAAGAACATTTTGGGGAATGTCTTCCGTCTCAAAAAGCCGGAGCAGGGGGTTTCGGGTTTAGGCTTTACAAACTCTGACCACTGGGATCTCTAAGATGCTGCACTTGCTTAAACCCTAAACCCTAAACCCTAAACCCTAAACCCGAAACCCTAGACCCACAAGTAGGGTTTGCTTGCGTAGCGCCAGGCTTCTGGAGAGTTTGGGAGCCGAGGCCTGCGGTGTAATATGGGGGCCTAACAAAAAAGAATAGGTTTTAGGGTTTAGGGTTTAGGGTTTAGGGTTCAGGGTTTAGGGGCCTAACAAAACAGAATAGGTTTGGGTTCCCTTTAAAGGGGTTCCTTATAAAGGGTTCTGTCAGGGCTACTGCAAGGGTTGAGGGTTTAGGGGCCTTCATAATTGGGGTACATTGGTGTTGGTAATTATGTAGGCCCCTATACTGCGGCCGCGGTTGAGGGTCCGTCGGGCAGCTTCGGTAAGCCCTGAAGCCGCAAATCCCGGCTCTTCAAGCTGCAGAAACATCTCCTCCTGAGCCCTTAGGTTGTAGAGTGCGGTGTAACCGGCGCAGACCTTCGCTAAGCTGAGACTGGGGTTCTGGGCTTCGGATTTCGGGGTTGGGCTTGGGTGTTGCGATCTTCCTGGCTTGCGGGTTTGGTAATTTGGGAGTTTCCGAAAATTAGGGGTACCTTATTTTGGGGTATATTAGGGTCCCCTATTTCCTATTATTTGGGGTACTATATTAGGGTCCCCCATTTTCAGAAACCTCCATTTGGGGCTTAGGGAACTCGCTGTAACGTATGGGGACGGAAACTCAGCACCACAACCACAGCTGCCTTGTATCCCTGTGTCAAGCGAGCCCTGCAGTCGGGACAAGGAGAGTGTGTGCAAACGTTTTTTGCGAGCAAGGACGTAAGACTTAACGAACATGTAAAGACCACCTTGGCACAAGAAATCCTGAACACCAAACCCCGGTGAAAACTTGGAGGCTCTTAAAGCAAGACGAGGTGAGCAATTCGTGAACAAAAGGCTCCGAAACGTCCAGAGTCAACAGTATCGGGATTAAGTTTAAGTCACGAGTTGCCACGTCTGCCTCCGACAAAACTTGAATGCAAGTTTATGAATCACTTGGTGGGTTTGCCCCTGGATGACCCTTTGCAGGATCCATGTACGGCAATGTACTGCTCTTGATGGACAAAATCCTGCATGACCTCATATGCATAAACTATGGGAATTATGGTACTATATTATACTTGGGTCATGCAGAATTTTGTCCATCAGCAGTGCCAGGCCAAGTTGCTGCTCGAACTCTTTTCACGCCCGGACTTCCCAAGGATGCAGCGACAGAATCTTCCTGACGCGTCGAGGGTTTGGGAACCAGGGACAATCATCTTTCGTGGTGCTTCTGGTGCTTAATGGTGCCAAGAAATAAAATTATGCATGCATGCATACAAATATATATATATATATACACACACGCATAAATACATACATACATACATACATACATACATACATACATACATACATACACATGCACCATGCATATACGGGGTCTTTCTCATAACTCAGGGATCCTGATGTAAGTTCCGTGACACTACAGCATGTGACGTACCCTTATGAGACCAACCGTTTCATATCATTTTACAAGTGTGTACGATTAGAACATTGGAGGTGGCCCAAAATCTTGGGGGCTCCTTATCCAAGGCGTCTTTGTACAACTACCAGTACTTAAAAAATGAGGCATACTTACTTTTGAACCCTGAAAGCCCTAGTCTGAAACCCAAATAGTCGCTGCCCGAGATGCCAACGCGCGAAGTGCCACCTGCAAAGGCGCAGCACCCGGGGGCGCTGCCGCCAGGGGACTCCTCGTTCTAACTAAGCTTGGAGCCATGGGCCCCGAGTTTTTGGACTTAACCCTGGGATCTTTGCATGCCTACTAATACTATATACCCTATTTGAACCCTCAGCAGCCCAGGGGTCCGCTTTAGGAGCCCATACTACTAACCTTAATTGCTTTTCACATTCATAAATTAATAAGGACCCTACTATTTGGTGTTTAGGGAATGGAATAATACATCATTCAGGGTTGAGGGTCTGCGGTGCCTCGTTTAGGAATCCTTACAATCAGGATCTTACAGTCTGGGATCTATGTTTGGACCCCTTCCTTAAGAAACCCTATCCCTAAGGGTCCATGTACTCAAATAGCATACACTTTGGCATTAATGTAGTACCTATATAGGTACTTTAGGGCCAACGTATATACTGTTTAAGTACATGGACCCTTAGGGTATGAGAAGGATCCTACTGAGGGTTGGACCCGTTTTAGCAGAAGGCTTCGAGGTTTCATGTCGGGCTGTTGGTTTTGACAGCTCTGCGGGTAATGGGCATCTTTATTGCAGGGGCTTCAATATTTCGGACGAGGGTGTTCGATATAGTATATTGGGCCTGCTAATCAGAATAGGGTTGTGGGGAAAATTATGCCACGTTTGTCGTAGGAAACTTTAGGGAAGAGCATTGCTATACATTCCATTTTTTTCAGGCACTCAATCAGTCAGGAGTCAGTTCTGGCACAAACTGGAGCATACGCACCCTGAGAAGTGGTTCGTAAAAAACACTGACATTTCCACGTGAGGGCTTTAGGCTTTTGATATGGGGCTATGGATGGGGATCCGTGGCTGGCTTTGAGTATCCGGCCACGTCTGAAGTCGTTCCAGAGAGTGTCTACAACTGCGGGTCCTTGCTGCGATCTGTCCTACAGAAACTTGTACATTCTTCTCGTCGTAAGTGCTGTCAGTCTAGACTACTGGCTGCTGCTTCTCCGGTCTATTGTGGGGGAGAGCGTTTCTCGCGACATTGCGGAGGTCAAACTTTTGCATCCGAATCTTCGCTCCCATTGGCATCGTCAGGTGTGGTCCGCAAAATTACCATCAGGCTCGTCCTCGTCGTTGAAACCCACGACACATTGATTTCTTGTCAGAAGCAGCAGCAAAAGCACCAGCAGCAATGACTGGTGACTAGTATGCAAAGGGCAAACCAACAAACAAACATTAACAACCAACGTCACATTCTGCAGATCCCTGATGCCAGCTAAGGTACCTGAGTTGGTTCATCAGGATCGAGATCGCTCGAAACTTGCCTTTGTCAGGGAACACTGCCAGTTTCAAGATGTTCCAAGGTCTTTCTCAACTCCACACATCTGTTCTGCATTCCAGGGCTTCTGGGCTGGGGCTGCGCAAAGTGACGATTTCAGAGCGTCTCCGACAAGTATGCTTTCCTGTTACGGTTGCTTGAGGATTAGGGCCATCCGGTCTAGGGACAGGGCCTGCAGAAAGAAATGAAGCGTCTTGGATAGCTCTAGGTCGAAGGAAATTACCTTATGGTTATGTTCCTTCAAGTACGATAGAGGATTGTAATGAGGGATCCGCTCCTATTGCTCGTCGAGCGAAGCCATCAAGTATGTTCGTGGTTTGAGGACGGTCGGATGTAATTGTGATTTAGGTTCAGGGATTCGAAGAAACCCAAGAGTAAGATCGAACGAAGTATCCTTTTTCACGCAGCTCCAGCAGACAGCATGGAACACCAGCAGAACCCCTGTAGCAGTTCGCGCAGGTCTCGAAAGTTCGTATGCGCAAAACCGTTGATTACATCCTAGGGACATCCACAGCACCCAGAAACCAACCAGCAGACGAGCAGCCTCAAAGGTGGGGAAGAATCTGGTAGTCACATACCGCCACTCCCCCAAACTTACCCCCCCCCCCCGCCTATTTCATCCCCGTACGGACAAGCAATGTTGAGTCGGGGCGCTTTCATCAATGCTCTTCTCATCCTCGCATCTCGGGCACTCGCAGACGAAGCCCCTGAGATACGAAGCGCAGGCCATACAAGGGGCCGAAGGTCTAAGTTAGAGTTGTCTTGACCCGAAATAAGGACTCCTAAGCCCTCTGAAGGGTTTCAGGGTTTCAGGTTTGGGGTCTATACCCTCCGGAATGAAGAAGCTGCTCCTCTTCGGGGCCTTGCCCGATGCAAGCTGCGTCAAAGTCCTCATTGCCCGGGCCCTGGTCTAGAGAACGTAGACCCTGGACCCTGAGCCCCAGGGTTGTATTGCAACTCTCCGCGGCTCAGACTGTAGAACCCTAAACCCTAAACCGTGTAGTCCCTAAATCGCGACGGTCATGGGCAGTGGACCCTCTCTGAGCTCAAAGCCTGCGCAGAGAAGCGAAATTTGCAATGAGGTCTGCATAAACCCTGGAACCGTCTCTACCACAAGTCGAACTTAATCAGCCACCAGGTCTTAAAGTTTGCTCACCGCAAAAAGTTTCCCAAAACGAATTGCAGGCAAGGCGCCAACTCTGGCAAAGCTTCTGCCTCTCAGCCAAGGGCTTCAACACCTAGGCACCGGTTTCAGACTTTTGGACTACACAGCACCCTAAAGCGCAAGCCTTCTTCCAGAGGAAACAGGAACCGTAAGCCGCCAAAAACAATGATCGAAAGCCTTTCAGGGATGCTTCCTGGCATCCCTGTGTGCGACTAGTGTTGTCTTAGTGCAGAGTGTGAAGGAAAGCCTCGTGCATCTTGAAAGGCTCGAGTGCATCTTTATTTGCTCTGTTCCTGGTTTGGCAGATTTGACGAAGATTCACCTCGGGCTTATGTCGCGCATGCCGTTTGAGTAATACCTCGCCAACATGCGACGTCCGAGACAATTTACATTAAACCGCTTCAGCCGCTTCAGGGACTCCTCAAGAACCCTTGACGAGATCCAAAGCCAACGACATGAGCTCACCGTTTCAAAGCCCGAGTGATTAGAAGGTGGCTCTGGGGATATCATTGCATTATAATACTAACACTATGTAGTGGCGACAAGGGCTTAATATAGGAATCGAATATGTATATCTGTATGTCTGTCTGTCTGCCTGTCTGGCTGGCTGGCTGTCTGTCTATACATATAACGTTAATGCTATGACTATCAGTATCAACAAAAAGTCAATAAATCAATAAGTTGGTAAAACACTGACATAACAAACAAAGATACATATAGATGGACAGATGCAAGCAGGCAGGTAAGCAGGCAGGCGGACAAACAGAAACAGACAGATCGATCGAGAAATGGATATAGCCTATATCGAAAATTTGTATAGGGTTTAGGGTTTAGGGGTTTAGGGTTTAGGGTCCGAGTAGTTCAACTCCAAGCCCCAGCCAGGAAGACCCGGGAAGCAGAGCTTCCGGCATCGAAGTAGTTGATGCAAACTTCTTCGCCTTAAGGCTGCTGCGAGATCTTCGGGGCTCATAAACAATGACATTGTGAGCGCTGCTCATGGGGTTTGTGAGTAACGTAAGGGTCTCTTGGGCAAACTTGGAAGATCTGTCGTTCTTGGGGCGGGCTGACAGAAAACGATTGCTGCAATGATCAGTCCGGACTGGTTTTTTCGAATAATCTTGGCAACTCCAATCCGGAAAAGTCGGAAGGATGGGCTCTTCGGGTTCTCAGTGGAGCCTCATTCCGAATAGCTCAAAACTCGAAGCGTAAGAAGTGAACCCTGAGCACTAGACTTACTTTGAACCGCACATCCTTGATCTAGGGTGCTCTTGGGGATTTAGAAAAAAATGAACCCACAGGCTCCCAACTAAAGCCGTGAACTCCAACAGTCCTGTCGGGATACAAGGCGCCCTTGCATCCACATGTGTGAAGCCTGGACACCCTGGGAGATCACACGTCGGGCCCGTAGGAGAAGTGCCTCGCAGGGTGAAATTTTTTGCTCCCCAAGTCCCCTTTTACGGGGGCCTTCTAAGGGTAGCTAAAGGCTTGGATGGGGCCTAGCGAGTAGTTCGGAGGGGGTCTAAGTAAACCCCAAAACCTAATAAACCCAAACCGCCTGAACCAAAATACATTCAGGGCTTCGGGTTTGAAGTTCGCCGGCAGGGCGTGACCGTTCCGGTGGTTGAACTAACAGATTTTAAATAGATTAGCCCCTCTAGCGGCGCCGAACAAACGCTTTTGTTTGTGTTCCTCTGAATTTGACGACACAAACAACCACCTGAGAGGTAACCTCCGTGTCGCACCGTAAGATGCTACCCTCAGCCCGAAAGCCTGGAAAGCACACCGAATTCTAAAGTTGGCTTCGAGGTCTGGCAAACTTTTCATCAGAGACCTTGGCTCCAGGCGGTTTTCGCACACCGACCTCGGAATATACATCCTCCAGTTCTAAACCCGCAGCCCCACACCCTGAGCCTCAAGCCCACCCTCGATCCCAAGTTGCTATAAACACAGCCTGAAGCACCGCCATTAATGACCATAACTGTCCTTCTTGTCCTGGTCAAAGCTGCAACCCCCAAGCCTGAAACCCTGCACTCAAAGGCCTGCACCCCAAGACCCCTAATCCCGAAGCCTCAAGGACGACAAAAAGGGGCAGCCTCTCCGCATTTCAGCACCAGGGCGTTAGGGAGGCAGCTGTGGTTTGCCATGGACCTGGGGCTACGAAGGAGGCCGGTTCGTTGAGGTCGGGGCTCTTGGATTTTTCGGCTGAGCAGAAACCGAAAGCCGTTACGGTTTCTCAGAGCTTTTCCGGGCTTTTGGGGGATGTAGGTGTTGCAGGTTTAGAGGTGTTCGGTTTACGGGCCTTTTCTGGGACAGCTCCTAGCCGAGTGAAGGGCCTTATCATAGAATACTTACTGCTTTCCTTGTATAGTGTATGATAGTATCATTGTTGAAGTCTATTCAGGAACCTCAAGGAATGCTGCGTGATTTAAAGGGCTCCTAAGGTGCCGATGTGACCCCCGATGTCAGCTACGGCGCCTGGGAGGGCTTGGCCTTGACTTCGGGATCTCACCCCCATCCTCCCTCCCGCGTACGCCCTGTCAATCCGTACTGTGTAGTACACCGTACTTGGAGGGTCGGAGGACCTAGTAACTAGTTATTTTGTAGAGTTATAAGTATCATAACCCCAATGTAGCTCACCTGTGAACATCTTTAAACAAAACAAGTCTGCATAGGATGCTCTGCACCTTGCCTGACAACAGGGCTGCAGTCCTTGAAACCTTCGGCTGGAAGTCAAAGGAATGGGAACATACTCGGCCCCAGGCACAGCAGGAAAGATGCCTCAGCATGCATGCGGACGGTGCATGTCGCTGGAGCCGTGGTGTTTCATTAGGGCCCTGTAGATGCGCACGACATTAAACAAAGCCCAGCGAAGCATTAGCAGACAATGGCAATACAAATCGAAGTGGTGGTAGTGAGCGGCAGCAGGGGCATTAGGGGGAGTGGAGATTGAATTGGTCAAGCAGCCGTGGTAGTAGTAGTCATGGTCGTCGGCATCATATTTGTGTATGCAGTCGCAATCGTCGGAGACGCAGGCATCCTTGTCGTCGTAGACGCAATCGCGGCCGTAGTCGGTGGTAGGTGGTGTAGGTGGTGGTGGTGGTGGTGGTGGTGGTGGTGGTGGTGGTGGTGGTGGTACAGCAGTAGGTGGCGGCAGTAGCAGTAGCAGCCATGGTCGGCTGAAGCGATAAATTTGCAAGTAACAACAAAAGCGACGTTGACAACCCTAAATACCCCAAAATAGCTAGCGGCCTGAATATATTGAATAGGCTTTTGGTGATTGATTTCTAAGCTACAGCTAAGCGTTACGGCACCCTTTTCAAAAGGACCCTAAAAGGGACCCTCATTGGTGCCATCTGCTGCCGTCCCGGTAGCTGCTTCCCAGGTCTTTGAAGGCGTTTGTGGCGATCACACCCTGTATGACAGACTCCTGTGAAGAGGCGGGTTAGGAGTTTAGGCCCTAAACCCTATTTTAAGGGTTTAGGGTTTAGGAGTTTAGTCCCTAAACCCTAAACTTTAGGGTTTAGGGGTTTAGGGTTTAGGGTCCCTTTGGCTGCAGTTAGGGGCTCTAATTTCTGGGTTTCGGCACAAGGAACCTTGCCTAAGCCGAGCTGGTGTACGCTTTAAGGTTCTGTGTTCTTGTTAAGAAGTTTAACCTGAGTTAACATAACAAGGATCTATTGTAAATAAAATAATATAATGTAACCTAACCAGGACTTATTTTTCCGGCGGCTGGGTGACCGACGAGGAATCGTTCAGGCTTCCAACCGATTGCTGCCGTCTGACTCCGGAATCCCTATCATCAAGAATGGCCATAAAGAAACTTCTTGAGTTCCGGCAATATCTGCTGCGCCTGCAATGTCCTTGAACTCTACAACGACATCTTTGTGTGTGTACGACTAGAACCGAAAGCAAGTCCTGGAGACCCTAAACCCCAAACCCCTAAAGCCCTAAACCCGGTTTGGGCTAGTCTCGGAGTTTGGAGTCTTAGGGTTTCGGGCCCTTGCGCTTGGGCACCTGGTTCCCCTCTCTTAATCTGAAAAGCTCCGGGCACGAGCGGCTCTCCATGTCACGGCCCAAAGGCCCACCACTTTCGGATCCCTAAAAGAGTATGGCACTTTTGCTATAAACCCCAGGGGGGGTCCTAGACAAGAACTCCACGTGGCTCCAAAGTAGTAGACCCTGAGCAGTCCCCGATTTTTCGACATTCGGCCCTTATTGAGGTACTTTGGTTACCCGCGCTTGTTCGACACTGATCCCTAAGCTGTAAACAGCACCTTGGTCAATCCGTCTTCACAAACCAGTTTACACCAAGAGACACCCTAAACCCTGAACTTTAACCCAAATAACCTACTTTTTAAGGCTCCTTCTCATGATTTCCTTAAAACAGTCATCAACAAACAAAAAGAGTAAGTTAAAAAAAAGGTAGGCTTTACAGGGTCCAGGTAAGCTCTAAGCCTGGCCTCCGGGAGATCAGAGGCCGTAGCTTCCGCGGCGTGCCAGAGAAGCTTACTCCTCAGGGCATGGGTTCGCCTTGGGTACTGTCCCCCATACGGTAACAGTCTATAATGGGGGTTTAGGGTTTAGGGTCTGTGGGGCTACTATTAAGGGCCTCCGTATAACAAAGTTAAGAATATCTTTCAACGGCTCACCAAACATGCTTGAGGGCGTAGGGGTACGACGAGGGATGCCAAAAGGGTTCCCCGAAACCCTCTAAGGAACCCTTTAAGAACCAGAATACGGATTCAAGGGTTAAGTAAGCTTGAAGACTCAGGGTTCAGGGATCCCGTCAAACCCTGAAGATAATATAGGCGCCCTCCGGCATCCGAATAACTTAGTACTGATAATGCCCACTTAGAGTCCCTACATACATCCGGTATACTATATCCCACACCTCTATTCAATGATTCATGTCCCGATATTGGACCGTGACAAAACCCTCAAAACCCTGGTAACTCTAAAACACAATCCCTATACCCTCGTACCCTGAACCCTAAACCGTGAACTCCCTACACCTTAACCCTGGTAACCCTAAGCCTGAAACCCAAAACCCCAAACTCCAAACCCAAAAACCCTAAACCCTTAACCCTGGTAACCCTAAGCCTTCAACCTGAAACCCCAAAACCAAAACCCCAAAACCCTAAGCCGTCCCAGACGCAGAGCCGATGCGGGTCGCGGGGATCCGTCGGAGAGGATCTTGCCAAGGAGCCGGGCCACCTATAGTAGAAGCCCAAAAGTTGGAAACCCAATAGCCTCAATCCCTAAGAGTAATGTATAGGGAATCCCAGCACTGTGTGTCCTTAATCCGGTTTCCAACTTTTTGGGGTTTACTATACTATTGTTGAAGATGGGGGAGGGTGGACCTTAGCAGCCAGACTAGCTTTAGGGTTCACAATACCGCTTTACCCTGATGCCTTGCTACTCAGAACAGGGCTTCAGGGTACTATGGTTGTTCATGTTATTGTTATTAGTGTTATGACAATTATAGTATTAGTATGATTGGAAGATGCATACAGACATACATTACATTACATTACATTACATTACATTACATTACATTACGTTACATTACATCACATTACATTACATTAAATTACATTACATTACATTACATTACATTACATAAAACTACATTACATTACATTGC
>CAJNDV010036996.1:16760-27887 GCA_905221635.1 Symbiodinium sp. CCMP2456 | reverse complement strand
TCTACCCACCTACCCACCCACCTACCTACCTACCTACCTGCCTGCCTACCTACCTACCTACCTACCTACCTACCTACCTACCTACCTACCTACCTACATACATACATACATACATACACACACATGATCTTATCTTACCTTATCTTTTTGTCTATCATATCGTTCTTTTAAAATACATTACATGAAATTCAACTAAACTAAACTACACTATGTATATTGTGTTTTGTGATATAATATCATTGTTCTTTCTATCAAGGCCAAAAGGAGATACTATTGCTAGTTATTCCGACGGTAGTGCTCGAGGCTACTGTTTAAGGATTCCGTCAACGGCTTCTACAATGGGTTTATAAGGTGTAATCTGCGGGTCCGGAAGATTGAAACAGGGTTTCTACAAGGGCTCCTTTGAAGGCTTTGCTAGAATGGTTCTATGGTGCGGGCCTTCATCATTAGAATGGGGCTGCGGGTTTGGGGTTTCGGGGTTTGGAGTATTACGATGGTTCGTTTAGTAGTGTTGTGGGATTAACCCGGTTCGTCAAAGACCTGGCCGGCCCCTCCAAACACACATAAAGCCTCTAAAACCCTAAACGCTAAACCTAAACCCCTCTAAGCCCACTCTAAAGGACTAAGTGGCCTAGATCCAGAATCCTTTGAGCTGCGTGAATCCTTAAGGTGTAACTCCCCTCTAAACTAAGCGACTCACGAACCTAAACCCCAAAATTGGAAAACTTGACCACAGCACTAGGCTTCATGATAGGGTGAGAAGCTAAGACCGCAACTGCTGGTTTACAGAGTGCTTTGGAGCGGGCGATTTAGGGTTTAAACGGTTACCCTAACCCTCCAGGTACCTACTATATATCCGGGTTACCTACTATATAGGGCCTTAGGGGCTCTAGTACCCTATAGAGTAGGTACCTGGGGGGTTAGGGCTCGGGCTGCATCCGAACCCGAAAGCGCGACCAGGACACATGCTTGGAAGTCCGAGCTGCGTTCCTTGTAGTGGCCAGGGCTTCTCAAGCGAACTTCGAAGGTATCTATACAGGAAGTTAGGGTGTATAGGACAATGTAGGAGTTTAGGGTTAAGCCGTTCCTATGATCGCTTGGCACTATCGTGGCTTTTCTCTGTTGTGTTGAACCCTAAGCCCTAAACCCTAAACCCTTGAAAGAAATCCCCTCTTAAGCTCTTCAACTTCAGCTTCTCAGCCAGAGAGCCCCTCAGATCCCTAAGGTGGCTGGTGCTTCGGAAGAGGCACTCGCAAAAAGCACTTCTGCTAACGATCACCAGGCCGCCTGGCAGATGGTGTCGATATGCTTGGGAGAAAAACAGCCACGGTTTCGGGTTTACGGTTTAGGGCGTTTCAGCTTTCTACCGCTGCTTCTCGGAAGCATTGCATACATTACATGTGTGTACTTCAGGCGTGATCGAAAACACCAGATTGGAGGCCCCAGAGCGAAGCCGCCGGAAGCACTTCACGTACTACAGTTCCCTAAACCCTAAACCCTAAACCCCTAAACCCCTAAACCCTAAACCCTAAACCCTAAACCCCTAAACCCTAAACCCCTAAACCCTAAACCCTAAACTGGAGGCCTTGAAGCTTCAGGAGCCTTGGGGAGTCTGCGTAGGATGGTCTTCAAGACATCAGCTTGGAGGCACCGCGTACTACATCAAAAGAAGAAAAATGCGAGTTTGGAGGGTCCAGAGCTCCGGTAGATTTTGGGGAGACTACCAGCAGCGATCAGGAGACGATCAAGCAGGATAGCAATACATTCTTCGAGTACAAGGACCCCATAAGGTTGCTCACTGTTGCGAGCAAAACGTGCTGAAACCCTTGAGTTTTTTTGCGTTTAAGGGATTTAGGGTTCGGGGTTGAGGACAGCAAAGCCCATGCCCGAAAACCCAAAACCCTAAACCCTAAAAGTGTTGCGCCGCGGAGCTTATACACGTCCACAGGGTTCCGAAAGCCGTGACCCAGCTTCAGCCGGCCCTTAGACGCTCAGAGTTCAGGGCTTGGCGGTTTTGGCAGTACCCATAGGACCCATAGTAGTTCCTTTTTGTGGTTTGTATTTAGGATCCCTATCAGGTAATCCCAAAAAGGAACTACTATGGGCCCTATGGGTGAGGGCCACATCCTATAGGCACTCCAAACTCGTAAGTTTTGAAAACCGCAAGAACCCTTGCCAAACTCACTAGATAGCGGCAGCCATGTTCGGCATCTTCTGACCGTTGCAATCTCTTCTGCCTCTAAACCCTAAACCCTAAACCCTAAACCCTAAACCCTAAACCCATCTCCCCAAAAAACTCATGCAATCATGGCAAGCTGTGCTCCCCAGAGACTCCAATACCCCCTAATTAGATTGAAAGTATACTCCTTAATTAGGGGGTATTGGAGTCTCTGGGTCTTCGTGGTTCAGCTCATGACGCCATAAATCGAGCTCCCAGAACTCACAACCTTCAGCGAATCGCCCTGGACCTCAAACATCCTGAAAACCTATAATGTTGGGGCCTTAATAATTAGAATTAGCTTTCGGGGTATATTATACTATAACCATAATAGGGAACCCCCAAAATAGTATAGGTAATTATTCAGGCCCCTATATTAAACCCTGAACTCTGATTATGGAAACCTTGGCGCGAAGCTTTCCCGGCCCAGATGATGCCGAAGGACGACCGCCACGAGGGAGCGCGAAGATAGCAGCAATTCCCCTGAATGAAGAGTCGTAGGATTTGTGTGTGTGTGTGTGTGTGTTGTGTGTGTGTGTGTTTGTGTTTTTGCTTCCATGCGAGGCTGTTGCTATCTTGCACATGGGGCGATGTTGTAGCAAAACTTCATCATGTGGCCTATGGCTTACTGCAATGATTTTACGACTATCAGGCAGATGTACGGTACATTGAAGCTACCCTAAGCTGCTTACGCATCTTCTTGGAAGCCTTTGCCCTGATCCTCCTTGTCGATTCAGAGACTGGGCCATGCTGCGCTTTCGCTGAGTCATGTGCAGTTCTATGGGCGCCTTCTCAACTCTACAAGTAAGGCACACACGCTACACAGAACTTGGGCAACTGCATGCTGCACCATGATGAAACATCCTAAACCCGGAAACCTACACCGCGTACCTTCAATCACGAACCCTGAACTAGTTCATGGTTGGGGTAGTATTAAATATCTATATGTATATTCCTTATTGGGTTTAAGTACCCTTAGAAATGTAAAATGTTACCCAACTATGACAAAGTGAAGCCTACACTCCCTGCCCTCCGACCTGCTTGGAGTCGGCGTGTTGCGACCAGACCACGGCGCTCGGGTGCCACGGCAGCCATTTGGACAGGACCCTGTCCACATTCCCCTAAGGGTCCATGTACCCAAATAGTATATACATTGGCCCTAAAGTTCCTTTTTAGGGACTACTTCAAGGCCAAAGTATATCTATTTGGGTACATGGACCCTTAGGGTTCGTTTCAGAACAGTGGGGTTTAGGGGTCGAGGCGGCTCCAGATGTTTTTACAGCTTCTAGTATCTATTCCCTGCAGTTCATGGCTTGGGGACGTCGTTGTAGTGGAGGCTTTGATTTGAGAAGATACTTCATCCTTTCTTTGTGTAGGGGGCTGTAGAAGAGCTAGCTCACTAGCTATTCCCACTCTCTAGGCCACCAACTAAACTTGCTGGACGCCTTTGACACGTAAACCCAACACCTCAAAGTCAAAATCACTAGACCCAAAATCAACATATACCTAGAAACCTATACACGCCCCAAACCACACCTGCACCCAAAGTCCTCGACCCGAGAACAACAAAGCCCCAAGCAACAACCCAGAACAACAAGGGCATCAAACCACCCTAAACCAGGTGTATATTCCTTAATTCCCTTATAGATACCCTTATCGATCCCTTTAAGGAACCCGGTAAGGTATATTCCTTAATTAAGGCGTCCTTAAACCCCCAGTAACCCGGAACCGCCTCAAAGTCACTCGTCCGAGGTAGGAGGAAGGGCACGGAAGCCCTGGCGACGGAGTCTACCACAGGGTTTGATAGAGTTTAGGGTTTGGGGGTTTAGGGTTTAGGGCTTTACGTGGAGTTTATACGTCTTCTGTCGGGTTTTATTGGGTTCCACGGCAGGTTGGGGGGTTCATAAAGGCCGCAAGAGGGCTGGATAGGGCTGGACGCCTAAGGGTTCTAGAGACGTTGTATGGGCTTCTAAGACGTATTTGACTGTGGGATCTCGGTGTTTTGGACTTTTGGGAGTTGGGTTTAGGGCTTTAAGTTGGCAAGGGTTCTAGGGTTTAGGGTTAGGGTTTAGGGGTTAGGGTTGAGGGAATCATCTGCAGGGTCGGGGGGTAAAGTAGGGGTGACTATGGGGTTTAGGTTTCATGGTTCTTGATTTAGCTATGACTCACTCTACTTATAGCCGCCAATGAAGGCACTTCCAACTTCATACTCTTTAAAATGAACCTTGAGGCTGGGTTTGAGGGACCCTGAATCGAAGGCTTTAGTAGGATTTCAAGGGCCCACCTTTTGACGGGAAAGTCATACTTCGACTCGTCATATGTGGGCGCTCCGAGGCTTCGGGCTTGGAGTTCAGGGTCCCTGGTGCCAAGTAACCCGAAACACTAAACCCTAAACCCTAAACCCTAAACCCTAAACCCTAAACCCTATATCTACTATATAGGGCCTTAGGGGCTCTAGTACCCTATATAGTAGGTACCTGGGGGGGTTAGGGTAAGGCTTGACGGGCTTCTTGCGCAGTTCATCGCCTCTTCGCCCTTTGGCTCCGGATGGACTGCCGTGGAGGCGCGAGGCTCTCACGGGCGGGTGGGGACCCAGAGACTCCAATACCCCTTAATTCGGGAATATACCTTATAAATTCTATTCGAGATCCTACTATAATTTAAGGTATATCCCTTAATGAAGGAATATACCTTAAATCTTATTAGGGATCCTACTATAATTTACCTTAAATCTTATTAGGGATCCTACTCGAATATACCTAAAATCCTACTAGGGATCCTACCATAACTTAAGGTATCTTCCTTCATTAAAGGGGGTATTGGAGTCTCTGGGGTCCCGGAGCCGCCGAGCTCAGGTGCTGGGCCTTCTGCCCGGAGAGCCCAATACCCCTTAATTAAGGAAATATACCTTAAATTAAAGTAGAGATCCTACTTTAGTTTAAGGAATATACCTTAAATTATAGTAGGATCCCTAATAGGATTTAAGGTATATTTTCCTTAATTAAGGAATATACCTTAAATTATAGTAGGATCCCTAATAAGATTTCAGGTATATTCCTTAATTAAGGAATAAACCCTAAATCATAAGATTAAGGCCCGTATAATTTAAGGAATATTCATCATTTAAGGGGTATTGGGCTCTCTGGGTACCAGCTCTTCCGGGCTAGCCCGAATCTCTTGCAGCATACCCAGAAACAGCCTGATATGGGACCCTACTTGGAGGATCATGGGACTTAGTAAGTAAGGTTATAACTACCTTAATTGGGCCCTAGTAACTAAGTCCCATGATCCTCCAAGTACACTATCAGGAGCACTTGCAACTGCTACTGGCAGTTTCTTCGGCTTCTATCTCCAAGAAGCCAACCCTAAACCCTAAACCCTAAACCCTAAACCCCTAAACCCTAAACCCTAAACCCTAAACCCGAGACAAGGGAGATTTTGGACAATCCTGAACCGTTGAGCCGAAGGCCTCCTAGACTCCAAGAGAACTACGGGTTTAGGGTTTAGGGTTTAGGGTTCAGGGTTTAGGGTTCAGGGTTTCGGGGTCTAGGGTTTAGGGTTTAGGGTTTAGGGTTCAGGGTTTCGGGGTCTAGGGTTTAGGGTTTAGGGTTCACAGACACTGAAAACACAAAAACAAACAACAAAGAATGGTTCGCCGAATGACTTGTAGGGTATCAACAATGTCGGTTTCGGGTTTAGGGTCTAGGGTCACACTGAAACATTCGGGGAAGTCCCTGAAGCGAAAGCTTTGCGGTGGCAAACCTGTGGGACTACAACCTTAGCATGTCATATGGTGGGGTTTAGGTTTTGGGGTTTCTGGTTTAGGAGCATGGTACATGGCACAGTACTATCGAGGCCTCAATAATTAGAACAGGGTTTTGGGGCCCATTATACTACAGATAACTCTAATAAGGAACCCTCAAAATAATGTAGGTAAATATTTAGGCCCCTATATTACATGGCTTTAAGTCCCGCGTCACCTCAAGACTTCGAGGACGTTCACGGCGCCCTTACTTTGCAACTCCAGGCCTCGCCGGGTGTGGGGGGCGGACTCGAGAGAGTACTGGCACAAAGTTACCCTAACCCCCCAAGTACCTACTATATAGGGTACTAGAGGCCCTAGGGCCCTATATAGTAGGTACCTGGGGGGTTAGGGTTACATGAAAAAAGCCATGACGAAAACAAACAGCACGAAAGACACTTAAAAATAACTGAGAATGTAAATACTAAGCATCAACAGACTCAGAAGAAGGTTGCAAGCTTTGATACTTGTACTAATCACGCGAGGACTATGGCGAGGTGTAGGGTTCCTAGGGGATTTGCAGCTTGCGGAAAAAGTTCCCGGTCCACGGCCTTTCGCAAAGGGTTGAGCAAAATTCTCCGCTTGACAGGTAAAGCCGGCCTTAAACCCTGAACCCTGATTGCTCTCTTAAAGTTGCTGCCGGGTTTCGGATTCGTTTGCACTGTCTGTCGATGATTCGATTCCGGATCCTAGTCTAGTTTTGATGGTTCTCAGGCGAAACGGTTCCTGGGGTTTCTGGCGACTGAAGGAAGTGCGAATTGCGTCCATGCTTTGAGGCGGGGATTTGAAGTCCACAGTCTGAGTAGAGTTTTGGGGTATATTAGACTATAATTATAATCAGGAACCCGCACAGAAGTATTGGTAATTATTTAGGACCCTATTTTACTTTGAGGTTGCTTTCTTTGTTTGACGAGCTCGAGGTTTACTGATTGGACAAGGCTGCCCATAAGACTGATATCGCACAGGGGTGAGTTGTTGCAAGGGTGTCAGCTACGAACTGCGCCGTGAAAAGACCCTTGAATGCGTTCAACATACAGGCATTGCCGTGCGTTGGGCACTGCTAGACCCATAAGAAGTCTCGCACTTTAAGACAAAGGCACTGAAGAAGAAGAAGAATAATAATAAGAAGAAGAAGAAACACATGAAGACGATGATGACGATTATGATGATGGTTCTGCTGACTAACATGATTACGAACACGTGATATCGATTGTGCTGGTGCTGGTGATGTCGCCTGAGACGAAGATTAGGATTGCAGGTCTTTCAGTAGTTATGACTGTTAAGTTTGTCAATCAACATAACTTATGACCCTGCTGGAGAGCACTCGTGCACATGCAAAAAATTACTGATGGAGTCTGGACGATCCTTTCGATATCAGCCTCGAATGCACTGCGCTTTTGCGTTTCATCTCGGAGTCTGCCAAATTCCGGACTATATGTCCCAAAACACCCCTCTCGAGTCTGTGATACCTTCGTCGGAAACATGTTCGAAGCGGAGCGACTAAACCTCCAATGTTCTATGAAGCCTTCCGTTCTTGTTCAGTCCCTCGATAGCCTCGCTTGGAAACCTGTGACCAGGAGTTCCAGGGACCCATTCCCACACGTGCCTTCCAGCCATTGATGAGCGATGCAGCTTTGGGTAGCGCGCCGCGCCTATCCAAAGTGAAATTATGGCAGGCTGGAAAAAGGCATGCCAGGCGTACTGAACCCATGGACAGTGCCAATGGGCTTACAGCTTCGAAGAGCCTCCATCCTCAGACCATGCTACCACTGCCACTGCCACTACTTCTGCTACTACTGCTTCTACTACTGCGACTACTGCTGCCATTGTTACGACCACTACCCCATTTCTCTCCCTTTTGGCAATGGCGACGAGAACGACGAACTTAAGTCCCACCGTTAGGTCCTGGTCCCGAACGCCGGCCTGTGGGGTCTTGGGCTAGTGGGAGGGGGTCATTCGTCCTGGAACACGACACCGACATGTGAGAGCATCCTCAACTGCCTTTACAAGTCATCAGCAGAATGCAGGTATGATGGTCATTGGTTATACAATATTATATACTCTACTATGCAACAACATACTGTTATTCTGTCATAGATCATCATATGAAAACTATATACTCTACTATGCAGCAACATACTGTTATTCTGTCATAGATCATCATATGACAACCCTATAAACACTAAACCGTCGGTGTATGGTGGCACGTGTTTGTGCACGATCGACGACCTGGCCTCTGCAAATCGGCCCAAGCCTGCTGATCAAAACTAGTCATAGGCCCCCCGTGGTAGTTCCTTTTTGGGGTTCATATTTAAAATGCTATAAGGTAATCCCAAAAAGCTGAACCTACCTATAGTCTCGATGGTAGTTCCTTTTTTGGTTTCACCAATTTTATAACAAGGATTCTATAAGGTAATCCCCCAAAAGGAACTACTATGGGGCCTATGGGTAGTCAAGAGAGTGGAATCGAGGGTTTAGGGTTTAGGGGCCTTAATAATTAGAATAGGGTTTTGGGCTCCTTTAAAGGGCTCCTTAAAGGGTTCTTTAAGGGCTACTATAGGGTTTAGGGTTGAGGGGCCTTGGTGGTTAGGATGGGGTTTTGGGCTCCCTTTGGGGGTTCCTTGACGGGTTCAACCAGGGCTACTATAAGGGTTTAGGGTAGAGGGGCCTTGATTAATAATTCAAAAAGGGTGTTGGGGTAGGATTTACTACAACTATCATCATAAGGAGCCTGTCTTGGTAATTATGTTCGGCGCGTATATGATTCAGGAGTGCAATACCAACCTACGCTTTCAATATCATATGAAACCCTACATTGTTTCATCACCATGGGAAAACATTAATGTAGGGGCCTTCATAATTCGAATAAGGCTTTGGGGCCCATTATACTATATTTCTAATCAGGAACCCCAAAAATAAGATAGGACATTTTTCAGGCCTCTATATTAGCCATCTTCAGGCCTTTGCATGAATCGACCTGTAATGTACGCGTTGGGGTTTCCAACTGCTGAGCATTGTGGGCTAGTTGCTTTCACTGTCGCGCTTTTGCAAGCCTCCCGACATGGGCAAACTCGCCTCAACCATTATCGTTGGCTAACCTGCGGTTGCATTGATTCTGCGGGTATTTTGCTCGCATGCACGCAGCCCGAAGTTTCCCCCAAAAAAGGCGCCGGATTCATTGGACCATTCTGAGAAGCTATCACGTTGAGCATGATTGGGATGTTGAGCACAGTTATACCTTTTCAGCCCCGATCTGTGCCCATGCTAGAGACCCGAAAGGGTCACTGATGCAGCACAAGGCACGGGCTGTAGCAGGGATCGAAATCCCCGAGCCCAGCCAGCCTAAACTAATGTTGAGGATCAGGCTGCGAGAACCTCGGGTTTTGGGGAACCCCAAACCCTGAATCCGTGCTAGCTTTGGGTGAGGAGTGTGCGCTAAACCCGAAACCCCTAAACCCTAAGCTTGAACGTTGCTTAAGCCTCGGATGCTAGGTATTTTGTCCGATTCCGGGCTCAGGGTCGACATTCTGTCATGCGCGTCCGAGCCCGGGACCCGCAAGTGCAGCAACCTGGCTCCAGAAAGACGGTGGCAGGATTAGAGTAGATACCCATAGGCCCCCCATAGTACCTATAGTCTCCATTGTAGTTCCTTTTTTTGGTTTAACCAATTTTATATTTAGGATCCTATAAGGTAACACCAAAAAGGAACTACAATGGAGACTATAGGTAGTTCCGGTTTGTGGTTTGTATTTAGGATCCTACTAGGTAAGCCCCAAAAAGGAACTACTATGGGGCCTATGGATAGGTTAGGGTTGCGGGTCTCACCTTCAAGCGCCTGAATACCTAGACTGCAGTAGGAAGCATAGGCATTTATTCCATGGTCCTCTTGCAGGATCATGGGACTTAGTAAGTAGGGTTATAACTAGGGTAACTATACTTATAACCCCAATTAGGGGACTTATAACCTTACTTACTAAGTCCCGAATCTGACCATCAACGACAGGTTTCTTTAATCCAAAGCTCTAAGTGCGAACACAAAATAGAGTATATATTGTGGGAGCTAATCTCTGCTGGATTAGTACTTGGACCCGCTGGGACCCATACAATACTATAACAGTAGTATGGGTAATTAGAGGTAGCTATATTATACTGGACGAATTACTACATCTACTACCGATACTACTGTTACTACCATTTCTAGTATGCTGCTGCTACTGCTGCCGCTCCCCGCGTGCCTTTTCTAGCCTCTGGCTTTCAAGGCGCCTTCCCCTCTGCAGCCCTAGTCCCTCAACTCTCAACCCTGAATCCGGACCTTCCTTAAACCCTAAAACCTGATCCCTACCTGTAGTCTCCATTGTAGTTCCTTTTTTGTTTAGCCAAACTTACATTATAGGATACAAAATTGGTTAACCAGAAAAAGGAACTACAATAGAGACTATACACGTAACCCTAAGCTTTAAACTGATCCCTACACCCAAGGCCCGCCTCTGCGTCGGCACAGCGCGCAGCCCTCGCATCCTCCAGCGCTGCATCGTAGAGGCCTAAGGACCTTCTTGGAAGGCTGAGCTTAGAGGGCCTGCTTGTTGGGAAAACTTACGGATTTTTTTGGGGGGGTTTAGGGTGTGTAGGGTTTAGGCATTTCGGGGTTTAGAGGGCTTGGGGGTTAGGATGTGTAGGGTTTGGGCATTTCAAGGTTTAGGGGCGTAGGGTTTAGATTGTTTTAGGCCCTACAGGCATCTCAGGGCTAGGTTGTAAACAGTTCGGGCTTTTGGATTCGGGTTGATTTTTCAGGGTTTGGAGCTCGATTTCTGATGGACTTCCGGCTTGCGGGTTTAGGCATTTAGGGTTTGGATGGGTTTGGGCTCTTGAAGGCTTTGGGCTTTATGCGCCTCTATAAGTTTTTGTTAGGGCCTGTGGGGCTGAGGTCTTGGGGCTGTCTCTTCGGGTGGGCGGGCGACCTGCATCTGTTCTCGAGCTGTGCGCAAGCATCGACGAACCGAGGACCCAATACCCCTTAATTAAGGAATATACCTTAAATCTTATTAGGGATCCTACTATAATTTAAGGTATATCCCTTAATTAAGGGGTATATACCTTAAATCTTACT
>CAJNDV010036995.1:0-12104 GCA_905221635.1 Symbiodinium sp. CCMP2456 | reverse complement strand
CATGTAAGATGGGGATTTCACTCGCAATTCCTTTAGTGTTTGATTGGAACTTCGAGCAGGACCACAGCTTGGACACTTTGTGGTGGTGGTTTCAGACCTTGTGTTTGGAACGGAAAGCTTCCAGGAGATGGACGAACTGTCACAGTTAGGGTCAAGCTGCTCAGCATCGTCCATGGTTGGAACGGAAAGCTTCCAAGAGATGGACGAACTGTCACAGTGTGGTTCAAGCCGCTCAGCAACACGCGCCACAGCGTGATCGCCACGAAAACCTTTGCCTTAACTTGTGAGGTGCCGGGAGCTGGACAAGTCCGCACAATGACTTCTGGCGCCTACCACCGGTCGGATCCGCGATGCAAATCGATCTTCGTTTCTGCCGGGAACAAGCCTCCTTCTGATGCAAGGAGAGCTCTTGACCGCGGAAGATGCTTTTGGCTTGCTATGTCTCTTCATATCTCTTCGGAAGGTTGATGCAGTGATGTTCTTTGCGAGTTTCGGTTTCGAGGAGTTCGATGCTTTTTTTTGTGCTATGTGTTCATTCAGAAGTTACTTGTGGATGGGGTGACATGTGATCTAATGCGGGGGTGTGATTAATAAACCCTCCCCCCCGCCCCCCCAGGATTGGGAATAAGCGCGGACCGGGACCCCAGCCGAACGATTGAAGGGGTTGGAATAATGGGAGAGACGATTGGTGGCGGTAGTACTAGTAACTAGTACGAGTAGCAGTACTCGTATTCATACCAAGGAGCAAATGTGACCGCTTTTTGGCCTCGCTGCGGCCCGGCGAGCCCAAAAAGCGGTCACATTTGGTCTCTCCGTTGCTGGGGTGTAAGGAGGAGAGGGAGCAGGCAAATATTGGAAAACCAGGACCAGATGTTGAATGATAAATTCTTTTCGTAAAAAGCGTGTTTTTGAAGGGGGTCAGTGCCAATCTCGGGGTTCCCCGTTGCTAGGGTGCAGGGAGGGAAGGAGCAAATGTGACCGCTTTTTGGCTTCGCTGCGGCCCGGCGAGCCCAAAAAGCGGTCACATTTGGTCTCTCCGTTGCTGGGGTGTAGGGAGGAGAGGGAGCAGGCAAATTTTGGAAAACTAGGGCCAAATTTTGAATGATAAATTCTTTTCGTAAAAAGCGTGTTTTTGAAGGGGGTCAGGGCCAATCTCGGTGGTTCCCCCCATTCCGGCACATTTGCGCTGGCCGTTGCTAGGGTGCAGGGAGGGAAGGAGCAAATGTGACCGCTTTTTGGGCTCGCCGCGGCCCGGCGAGCCCGAAAAGCGGTCACATGTGATCTCTCCGTTGCTGAGGTGTAGGGAGGAGAGGGAGCGAGCAAATTTTGGAAAACCAGGGCCAGATGTTGAATGATAAATTCTTTTCGTAAAAAGCGTGTTTTTGAAGGGGGTCAGGGCCAATCTCGGGGTTCCCCCCATTCTGGCACATTTGCGCTGGCCGTTGCTAGGGTGCAGGGAGGGAAGAAGCAAATGTGACCGCTTTTTGGCCTCGCCGGGGCCGGCGAGCCCGAAAAGCGGTCACATGTGGTCTCTCCGTTGCTGGTGTGTAGGGAGGAGAGGGAGCAGGCAAATTTTGGAACTTCAAAGCCAGATTTTGACTGAGAATATTTTTCGTAAAAGGCGTGTTTTTGAAGGGCCAATCTCGGGTTTCTCCTCATTCCGGCACATTTGCGCTGGCTGTTGCTAGGGTGCAGGATTGGGCTCGCTGCCGCCCGGCGAGCCCAAAAAGCGGTCACATTTGGTCTCTCCGTTGCTGGGGTGTAGGGAGGAGAGGGAGCAGGCAAATTTTGGAACTTCAAAGCCAGAGTTTGATGATAAATTCTTTTCGTAAAAAGCCTGTTTTTGACGGGGTCAGGGCCAATCTCGGGGTTCCCCCCATTCCGGCATGTTTGCGCTGGCCGTTGCTAGGGTGCCGGGAGGGAAGGAGCAATGTGACCGCCTTTTGGTCTCGCCGGGGCCCGGCGAGCCCAAAAAGCGGTCACATTTGGTCTCTCTGTTGCTGGGGTGTAGGGAGGAGTGGGAGCAGGCAAATTTTGGAAAACTAGGGCCAGATTTTGAATGATAAATTCTTTTCGTAAAAAGCGTGTTTTTGAAGGGGGTCAGGGCCAATCTCGGGGGTTCCCCTAATTCTGGCATATTTGCGCTGGCCGTTGCTAGGGTGCAGGGAGGGAAGGAGCAAATGTGACCGCTTTTTGGGCTCGCCGCGGGCCGGCGAGCCCGAAAAGCGGTCACATGTGATCTCTCCGTTTCTGGGGTGTAGGGATGCCACAAACGGCTTAGTGCTTGTTCTCAACTCAGAAGAGGCTCGCCATGCCCAAAAAAAGGGCCGCCCGAAATAATTATTTTATTATTACAACCCCATTTAATTGTTTGGGCGTCCGGGGACCGGTTGCAGGCTTGTAGTCTTCCCAGAAAGCGATCGGCAGAACCGGCCCGAACAATTATTTTATTAATCCCACCCCATCTATTAATCACAGGCGAACATTATAGCAGTTCCTCTGGAGATTGAGAACGCTAGAAGGTGGGGAGCTGTTCTGCGAGATCTTGTTGTTTATGGCGCACGGCAATCTCGTGGCTGCAAAAACGGTAAGACAAACTTGAGAGTCCTTGGAGAGACCAGGCTCACGAGGGAAACCGCTCACGAGAGAAACCGACCATTCAGAGCACTGGCAGTGTCTGAGTTTTGCTCGGCATACGTCGAAGCATCCACCTTCCGTCAACGTCATCTGCTTCTTGCAACCATGGATGTATATTATATCAGTTCTCTTATCTGCTTTACAATAGCCACAAGCACTGAGTATTAGTACCAGCTTTAGTAGATTAACCCGACGATGTTATCAACATGTATGATGTTGATTTCACTGCAATTCCTTTAGTGTTTGATTGGAACTTCGAGCAGGACCACAGCTTGGACACTTTGTGGTGACCTGCTTGACAGCTCGCTCTTCGCGCATGGTGGTTTCAGACCTGAGGCCAGGGCCGCAGTGGTACGAATAACGTTTTGGCAGTCGTTTTGACCACTTGAGGTGCTGACGCTTCTCAGCGGGTAGTGGTTGGGGACATTGAACGCGTGACGTGCACAGACAGAGCAATGCAAGGAGATCTTTTGGACACGTGACAAATGAATGTACGTGCTTAGTATGCTCCACCGGCACGTGCGAGGAATGGCCCATGCCAGCGTGCAGAAGAAAAGCAAGTGGGATCATGTGGAGCTCTTCCCACTGCACCACCATGCCCTGTGCGAAGGAACCAACTCGCACCTACACCACATACGGAATGCGAGCAAGTTCTAAGTTTCGATGCTAGCAACTTCCCTCGGTGCATGAGTGCAAGACTTGTCAACACGTCTCTGTCGTTCCTGTGTGTCAGCATCAGTGATACCTACAGGAGTTAAACTTCGCGACTCATGCAACAAAAGGCCCTTGAATGCTGTTTAAATGCTTTTCGAGCCTCCCCGCTTAGCATTGTGGAGTGGCTCGCACTATTTCTGTAGCACGCTGTTTGGCCGCAAACTAAAGTTGATCTAGCCAGTCTGCACATCGCACCGTTCACACCTAGAGCTTGATCTTGCATTGCAAGGTGGCACTGGCATCTCCCAGGCCATTGGTTCAGAAACGCTTGGGTGACCGCGGTGAGGAGCTCGTTCAGACATCACTGCAGCACCGGAGGCAAGCCCCATCGGTGGACAGCAGCACGTGGTTTCCCCTCCTAACCGGGATGCGATCACCCACCTTCGATGATGGACCCGCAGTCGCACGGCAAGGATCGCTTTCACCGTTGCAGTCTTCAACCGGGCCTGGAAATTATCTCTGTTTTCTTGGTGGGGCGATGTCTTTCGGCATGAGCAAGATGCTGAATTGGCCGCGGTTGGAACGGCTTTTCTCGCAAAGCATCGCATGGCAGCTCTCTAACATGGACCATCTTTGGGCTGGCATCATGTCTCGGCCAGGTCCGGTGCACCTTTACGTTTTGAGCCGGCTCTTAGGACAGGTCTCCCCAAGTCGAGTGATTCTCGTTGGCATGTCCCTTGGCAATGTGGCCGTGACGGGATGTGCTCAGATCACCGAGTTGGCAATCCGTGATTCTATCCGTGCATTGGTGCTGTGGGACCACATCGTCCTGCCAGCTTACACTTTGAAGCCTTTGAGATTGGTCGCCTTTTCCTGGATGAGCGCCTCGTATCTGAATCCGGAATTCTCTACACCACCATGTAGGCTGCAAGCACCTAGTCTTCTGCTTCGGTGTGGAGTTTACGACCGTGAAGCCATTGATGCCACCAACGACTACGTCATGGCGTCGCAGTCCTTTGGAGCAGTGACGTTTGAAGGTCTACGACACACAATCTTGCAAGAATCTAGCCACATGAGCATCCTGTCATGAAGTCGGCACACTGTTCTTTCGGTCTGCTGTTGGAGTTAGCTTGTATTCTTGAAACCTTTGCTTCGTCACAGCCAGCTTGCCTGAGTCATTGAAGGCAGTTGCTTGTATCCTATGCACCACTATGCAGGACAGCATTCGGGGTCCCGCTAGCAAGGCTGCTCAGCCCCGTTCAGAACATCTTCACAAGATCTGGCTCATTTGCACTCATCCTGCCACTAGGCACCTACCGCGATGACTTGTGGGACATCACTCGCGTGCTGAACTTCGCAGCCGGGTGACTCGCCTGAGCTATCAGAGAGAAGCTCAGGGTCAATGCCACACGAGGGGAGAGAGAAGAGAGAGTGGAGAGAGTGTAGAGACAGTCGAGGCAAATGTCAATCTGATCATTGTTTGCTCCCGGTCATTCTTGGACGCGGCAGAACAGGCTTGCACTTCGCATTTCAATAGAATTCAGCTACTTTCGCCTAGCGGGGATCCTTCTGAATCTAACTTGTGGTCGTCTCCTCTTCGATGCGTGTTTGTGCTTGTTGGGTTCCTGAAGCAAAGCAACATCTCCGTTGAAGCCTTTCAATGCTTGTGACTTTTCTTGCAAGGCAGAGCAGGGTCCGGTTGGGGCTACAAGCATGGGGAGTTCTTGTGAACGACGGGCGATGATTGGAGTCAGGTTGCAGACGTGGGGTCTAATATCTAGAGAGTCGATGCAAAATACGCACAGGTATCTTTGTATCTTAGCCTACATGTGCAGGAATGACATGGTACGCCTTTGCACGGCGACTGCCTTGAGCGACGCGCCAACGGCCTCCCCAAGCTTTCCTAGGTCGTGAGCCCTCGCGAGCCAAGGCGACGGGATAGCCGTTGTATTCTCGGGATTCAGAGTCCAGGGTTTTGCATTCTCCGAACTCTGACCCCAATGCTCAGAACAACAGCAAGAGCAGTGGCCAGAGTGGCGATGCTGTTGCAACGGAGGAAGCAGCAGCTGATAATGACGGCGATAGTTGGGCCTGCTGTGGCACTTGAGATAGTGGAGGTGGTAGTAGTCGTCGCAAGGGGATGTTGGCGGTGGCGGTGGTATGGTAATGGTAGTGGCAGTGGCAGAGGTAGTGGTAGTGCGATAGTACTGGAGATATGCTGTCGTGGCATTGTCGTGGTAGCGGCAATCGGGGTCGTGGTCGTAGTCGTAGTAGTACTCGTAGCAGTAAGTAGAGGAGGAGGAATAGTGGTAGTATTGCTATCATTATCAGCAGTCTGCAGCTGCAGCTGCTGAAGATACTGTCAAGAGTCAAGCAGACACAGAAATCGAGATGGCAAGATTTAACGACAAGGGCGGTTACATCATGCTAGCACTACAGGAGTAATCATAGCAGGAAGAGCAGGATCTGCAGCAACAATATCACCGTGGGCGGCAGCAGCAGCAGATGCGCCGGGGCTGTGGCGCAGGGGCCGTGGCGTCTCCAAGCAGAAGCGGCAGGCGCAGCAGCAGGTGGCAACGAGAGCGTTTGAAAAGGCACAAGCATCAGCAACGCTAATGTGCGATTTGTGGTGGTAGCCAAATGTGTTAATTGCAGAGGCAAGCTGGAGCGCTAGGGCTGAATTCACAGGCATAAATGTTCTTGTAGTCGCTGCAGCACCCGAAAGACTGATAAACGAAGTTTCAGGCACAGTGGAATTCAAAGCAACGCTCGTTGTACACTAGCTGCGTTTGCATGCCCCCCCAAGTCGTTGAGAGTTGAGGCCTCGAAAGTGTACAAAGAGGGTCCAGCGTTGTGCATTGACTTGCCGTGTTTTTCGGTTGCGTGCTTTCGTTGACTTGGGCGTGCGTCTGTCTTCGAAGACTGCGGCAGCAGAACTGAAAGACTGTGCAGCGAAATGTACCTGTCTTGACTCTGTCCAGGCAGCAACTGGATATTGGAAGTCTCAACAATGCCGAGCTTGGGCAGCAAATGCACGCCGCACTGAAGGTCTCGGAATTCTCTGAATTCGCAGTATGCACGAAGCCAGCTGCAGAAATCAGGTGAGATGCATGTTGCAAGACTCATGGCTCTAGATTCATCTCTGACTGTGGGAGAGGCGGTGGTGCCACTGCCTCCTCAGATCGTCTCAAGAAATTCAAAGACGAAGCACGAGAATTCGACAGGCTTACTGATCCGGACCTGCAGAACGCCTGCAGCTACACCTTAGAGAAGTCCCAGGAAATCCTTTCTGCATGATCGTGGGCCTGGAGCATGTGCGCAGCATAGCACTTCCTCGATTTCCTTACATGCACGTAACGGATTCCGGTAATCAGATGAAATGCATGGTTGCACGAGAGTGCTGTACAGGTGGAGCTGTTTCCAGCGCCACGAATATCAGCTGGCAAACTGCTCTGGTTCTTGGATAATCCACGTTCCTCCTGGCATGTTGCTTTACCAGCCTATCGTGTGTTGTGTCTGTTTGCCTTAGCTTTCTGTCGAGTGCCTGTAGAGTCCTTGGTGCGGGTTTTGAGTTCGAGAGTAGTGGCACAAAAGAGCCGATGGAATGAATTCAGAATGTGCATAGTGCGTAATTAGTCGCTCGTTGCAGGTCTGGAAGTTCGCTTCGCAGGTATTCTATCTCTCATTAATTGGGCGAGAACCTCTGGTGCGACTGCCTGCTAAGATCTTCCGAGTCTCAAGGAATTCAAAGAGAAAGCATGGGAGTTCTCGGCTTCCTGCGAAAGTACAGGTGGCCATCAGCTGTTCTTACGGCACGACTAGTGTGAGTATCAGCAAAAGTCCTCGTGCTGCATGCCGGACATGAGTCCCGGATGATGCATGTTGTCAGGATTTTTTTTACCAGCACTGAAAGCCCAAGCTGTCGGATCCGTGTCCGCTTGCCCTGTTGAGTCACTGCTGAGCCTGAGAAGCGTGCAAGCCCTGGCCGGAGGCGCCCAATTGGCGAGGGTTCGTCGCATCAGGCTTCCGCCCGGGTTCGGTTCTGGTTTCCTGAGAGATGTAGCGCCGGAAAATCGAGCCCCAAGTTGCATTGTAGCTTGGCTTTCCTTCTGCCTCGTGGTCTGTCCAAGCGGCGGCAGTTCGGACAGGTGGCATCGTTTTAAACTGTGTCTGCGGCTCTTCAAGAAGAACATGCGGAACATCTCGCCTCCACATCGGCTCCTTGCAAGGACTTGGGGCCCTCAGGCCTTTCGGGGTTGCACGGAAGGTGCAAACGTCCTAGGCATGGCATTGACATCCTGACACACAAACCACGCGTCACGCGGACACAAGAACCGCAACAACGGACCACTGAAAATCTAGAAGGTCGTTAGAGTCCAGGAGACTGTGATAGGTACCGTAGCGCCAGGATGTCGACACACCAAGACACCGGGAGCAACTGAACCCCAAGACACGGAGACATCGGGCTAACGGGATCGTGTCAGCATGCCTTCGAGACACTGGAGGACCGGTGGAAGACTGTGATGCGTACAGTCAGGGTTGCAGCGCAACACGCCGGCCTGCTTCGAGCCCTGCGGACGCCGACCAAAAGTAAAACACCGGGGAACTGTGAGCCAAGACCGTCTAGGAGAGTACCAAGCATGCCAGGTGGACGTGGCGGAAGTTGAGACCATTGCGAAGTGGCAGAAAATGTTGAGTGTCGACTTCTTCTTTCCAAGAGAACCGTAGAGGCTTGCTGAGGGAATCACTCCATCCTTGATGTGCCCTCTTCAGCCGTGGAGCACATGCGTCGAATAGACACATATCACAAATCCTGACCGCCGTGAGTAAGCTTCGGTTATTTTTCAATAGTTGGGTGCTATGGTGTACTGCAACTTGCTCAGGCACGAAAGAGGTACCAGGTACTACTTAGGCGTGAATGTTTGCTGCACAGTGTCAAAGCCACCTGCGATGTTGAGCAGCGAAGGCCTTGAGCCAGTTTGTTTGTTTGTTTGTCGAGTTTTACTATGTCGCTTGATGTGGCACTTCAACTTCTACACGCACAGACGTGGAAGATAGAAAGGTTCGAAAGAAGAGATCGTGCACACTGTGGCAAGAGTGGGTCATCCGGGATATGCGTGCTGCCTGTGATTTGGGAATCAGCTGGTCTCGAGGGCTGGGGCATGAGTGCAAGGAAACCTTGACGGAGCTGGACTGACTTGCTGATAGAAGCTTTGTCTGACTCTGCTGGCCCCGCTGTCGCCTGCGCCTTCCCCGTTCAGCCAGTAAACAGCAGGGCTAGAGACACCCGAGGCCTAGAACCCTGTGACAAAGACTGCTTCTTTCACACCGCCGCGAAGCACACGAAAGCCCAAAGATGAGCCATAACTTCAAACTGTGCAAGGAACGGCGAAGGATGACGAACCGAGAAGCCTCATGCGAGGTACATCTCAGAACTTAGTGCTGCCAGACCACTGCGGCAATTCATTATGCACCCCAACCATGTTACATGTGCGAAGTCTCCAGCACGATAAAGGCTTTCTGAGCCTTCATGACGTGGGCCTGGCATGCAGAAGTTGCTGGAACCTCAGAGGAACTTCTGTTGTCATTGCCCTGAATGGATTTTGTTGAGTGGAAGTTGTAGACTTGCACTCGCACGTCTTAAATCGTTTTGTCTCCGACAGCTACTCTCCCGGATCGCTTTGCGTTAGGATGTACCTGTCCTGTTGTGTCTACACCAGTCTACAGAAGGAGTGCGTTTGACGAAGACTTTGCTAGTACAAGCCTAAGATGGGTCTTCTGACCTTGCAATGCAGGGCGCATGCCAGGTGCACAAACACAACTTCATGTAAATAAATTTGTAAACAAAGAATAAGGATTGATATACATACGCATATATATATATATATATACATATACACACGTACATGTATATGTATGTATATATATATATATATATATATATGCTACCCCCCCTCAAAGATCTATGTTTTTTTGGTCTTTGTGCTTTTGTAATCTTCGACAGTCTACAACAATAACCCGAAACAGCAGCTTTTTAAACTTAACACTCAGACCTTACACGCCGAAAGCCCCCTGGAAACCTAATCTCAAGCAGTTAGCCCGAATGTCCCTAACCGAAAGCAGTTAACCCGAAAGCCCCCCTTAAAACTAATCTAAAGCACTTAGCCCGAAAGCCCCCCTAAAAACGAATCTGCAACACTTAGCCCTGTCAAATTTCGCGAGCTCCTTGTGAAAGACCTGGGCTTCCAGGCCTTCCCCAAAGCACGCACGCTTGATTTGTTATTTCGGACTACAAAGAAAACCCACACCACTTTGTCTATCAATTTTGAGGAAATGTTCATCGATTCGTCCATTTGTTGCTACAGGCTTCTACTGACGTTCTGAAATCTATTGATTTCAATCGTGGTATTTCTAATGACCTTTATGGAGTTTGTTCCATTGATTTTGTAAACAAGTATTCCTTGGATTTTATGATAAAATTGATTTTCCTGACGAGCTTCCCCCAGACCCCTAAATCGTAATTCTCTAGCCCCTTAAACCCTCAAACCCTTTAACACAACTCCCTAAAGCCCTATACCTCTAAACCCCTAACCCTTAACCCCCTAAAGCTCTAAAGCCTTAAAGCCCTGAACCCTTAAACGCCCTCTAAACCTCTAAAGCCCTAAACCTTTAAACCCTTAAACCCCTAAACCCCTAAACCTTTAATGAACATATTTAGGTCTGTTAAATCGGTTGGTGACCAGGGTTTTGTCTAGGGGATTGGGGTTGTAGTCTGTTGATACATCGAGAGGGAACAGTTGGGAGGTGTAAACGTAAAACCTAAAACCTACAGCTTTTAAGGGTTTGCGGGCATTGGGTTTTTGTGTTTCGTCGGGATTCAGGCGGTTTGGGGTTCGGGCTTTGGGCTTTGGGGGGTCTCCGGGTCTCCGGGACCCAAGGGTTTAAGGATTAGGGCTTAGTGGCTATTGAAGCACACCAATTGACCAATTCACAGACCTTCATGGTTTGTTAATGGTTGTTCATGCGTGAAGAACATGAAGAACCATGAAGAGACATGAAATTTTGTGAACTGGTCAATGGGTGTGCTTCAATAGCCACTATAAGCCGCACAAACCTTTAACGCTCTAAAACCCAAAACCTTTAAAGCACGAAAGCCCGAAACCCTGAAGCCCCGAAACGCCGAAATCCGTAAATGCTCTAAAGCCCTGAGCCTCTAAGCCTCTAAACCCGTATACAAAGCCCCATATCCGAAAAACCCGAAACCCTGAAACCCGCAAGCGCCTCAACCCCTGAAACCCCTAAGTCCTCAAAACCCAAAAGCATACCTAAACCCCTGACCGCCTAAACCCCTAGTCGCCTAAGCTCCTACTTAGATAAAAAAAACCCTGGCCCGCGTTTTTTCCGCTTGGAGTTCGGTGGGAGTTCAGTCGGAGTTCCGTCGGAATCTTGGATCCGCCATATTGAAATATTGAGGCCATATTGAGATTAAATATGGCGGATCCAAGACCCGTGATCCAAGATTCCTCCCAGGAGCCCGGTGCAATCTTGGATCTTGGATCTTGGATCCGCCATATTGAATCTCAATGTGGCTCAATATTTCAATGTGGCCTTCCGCGCGGCCCATGTTGAATATTTCAATATGGCAAGATCGGTGATCCAAGATTCCTCCCAGGAGTTCGGTGCAATCTTGGATCTTGGATCTTGGATCCGCCAAATTGAATCTCAATGTGACTCAATATTTCAATGTGGCCTTCCGCGTGGCGGAGCCAAATTGAAATATTGAGTCGCATTGGGTTTCAATATGGCTAGTTTTCGCGGATCGTGAGTGAAAAGATGTTCATGAGAAGATGCTTGTGAGCGGGAGTAGCTGAAAAGAATAAAAAAGAATAGCACCTGGAGATGTTTGTGAATGGGAAGAGTTGAAAAATGTCAAAAAGCATTGCTTGTGAGTGGGAAATTTTGAAAACAGTAAAAAAGCATAGATCTTTGGGTGGGTGGGTACCATACATATATATATATATATACATAATATGTCCCTCTCTGGACTTTCCTTCTGTAAGTACATGAATAACAAATCAATAAACACACACATATAGACATACATATACATATATACACATGCATGCATACATGCATACGTACATAAGTTACATACAAGCATACAAAGAAACATACATACATGTATACATGTATACATACATACATACATACATACATACATGCATGCATGCATGCATGCATGCATACATACATACATACATACATACATACAGTCATGTGGTATTATGGTATATTCTATCAAAATTCGTTATGTTATATCATGATATATTCTGCCATGTTACATTATGCTATGTCATGTTGTTGTATTATTTCATGATCTATTGTTTCATACTGTATCGCACCATGCTAGATCATGGTACATCGTATTGTATCGTATTGTACTGTATTGTATTGTATAGTATCGTATTGTACGTGGTTAGATTAGATTAGATTAGATTAGATTAGATTAGATTGGATTAGATTAGATGGTACTAAATTATATTAGATTAGATTAAGCTATATGTATCGGATTATATCATATGTATTTGCACACCATATATACTTGTATGTATATTTAAACACGGCGGTTTACATCTTCAATACGAGAGCACCATCTATCTATCTATTGATCTATCTATCTATCTATCGATCTATCTATCGATCTTTTTTTTATCGATCTATCAATCGATCTATCTATCTGTCTATCTATCTATCTAGCTAGCTAGCTAGCTAGCTAGCTGTCCCTCTGTCTGTCTGTCTTCCTGTCTGTCTGT
>CAJNDV010036993.1:5306-16255 GCA_905221635.1 Symbiodinium sp. CCMP2456 | reverse complement strand
TACGTACATACATCACATTACATTACATCACATCACATTACATGTCATTACATACATACATACATACATACATACCATACCATACCATACCATACCATACCATACCATACCATACCATACCATACCGTACCGTACCGTACCGTACCATACCATACCATACCATACCATACCATACCATACCATACCATACCATACCATACATACATACTGACATTGACACATACATGTATAGGCTTGCGAAGCAGATACATTCATGTGCATGTTATTTGTATTCGTATTTAGTTACATTTAGTTATATATATATATATAGAGAGAGAGAGATACATACATATACGTATATCCTGTGCGCAGCCGAAAGAACCGAAAGCTGTCCTCAGTTACTTGTCAAATCGCCAGGTCGATCTCGAGGATGCCCTAGGCGGGTTGATAAGGTTTAGGGGTTTGGGGGTTTGGGGTCATGAGTACTGTCTTGTGGGTCAAGCTGGGCAGTAAGGGCAGCAGGCGAGTCCCTTGTGAAACAAGGGGTTTGGGGTCTAGGGCTTTATATAAGGAGGTATAGGGAGTGCATCGGGGTGCGCGGGGTGTATAGGGAGTGTGTATGGCGGGGGGTATAGAGGAGGTGTGTGGGAACGGGTTTAGAGTTTCGGGCTTCAGGGTTTACAGGGTTTGATGAGGTGTTTGGAAAATATCAGAGTTTTTTTTGAGGTTTCAGAAAAGAGATCTTTTGGATTGCAAGATCCAGGCTGCAGGGCCTTAGATTCAGTTTTGGGCCTATGGCGTTTGGGGTTTAGGGCCTTACGGGTTTAGCGGTTACCCATGGGGCTAAAAGGGTTTAGGCAAGGGGCCAAAGGGTTGAGCAGCCAGGGTTTGAGGCTTTTCCAGCTCCAGGGTTTGAGGAGCGTTGCTTTTGTAGGGTTTAGGGTTCAGGGTTTAGGGTTTAGGGTTTAGGTTGCGGGCGTAACTAGGGCTTCGGGCTTAAGGTTTAAGGCTTTGAGCCTTGAAGTGCTTCTGATTCTGGGTTTCGGGCCTGAAGCATTGGCAGGTTTAGGGTGTGCAGGCTTATGGCCTCATCCCTAAACCTGCCTTTTGTGAAGGGTTTAGGGTTTAGGGTTTAGGGTTTAGGGGAGCTTGTTGGTTGGATCCTTGGAAAGGTGTAGGGTATGGCTTGGCGCCATAGCAGATCCGTCTAGTTCTTCAGACAGATATGATGTGGGGTTCATATTGCGAGTCTGGTGAGTGTATATAAAGGCTCCTTCGGGTGAGGGAGTGTGTATTGCGATTTTACCGCTGTATCCTTTAGCAGCACCAGTTAAAAACTGATATAAGCTTCAAGACTCCGCACCAGCTTTTCCAAGCTGATTGAAAGTCAAGCATCCACCGTCGGTTGATGCGTGGCCACTGGCCTCGGCGGTAGCCACAAAGCCTACAGTACCCTACGTGTCGTTCGTGGCTTCGTGCTCGGTTGCGGTATGCGGCAGGCTGCCTAACCCTAAACCCTAAACCCTAAACCCCAAACACGCTTCGTTGAGTGAGTGTCAGGTAGTGGTATCCCCGCAACACCCCGAGCATGGACCCCGACCTGGAGCTCACCCATTTTAGCCGGGCCTGTTGGCTCTCTGAGGTGTGTGGAGTGTTGTGGATTTATGGCAACGATCCTTCCAGAAAGCCTGCCCTACAGATCTCAAGAACGTTATCAGGCCTCCAGGACAGCAGGTTTTGTCCACAGAGCAAAAACCGAGCTAGCAGCTAAACAGTCATGAATATGAATCCAGGGGGTTCGGACACCCCCATCCTAAACCAAGAAAACCCAGCTTTTAGAACCCGAAGGCACTGGGACCCTGGATCCGACAATCTAGACAAAAACCCGTTGAAAGCCCTTTTGAGCCCTACGCCTTTCACCCGAAATCCTGGAACCTGACACCTAAATCCCAAACCCTCTGAACTGCTGGGTTGTGAGGCGCCTGGTTCGTACGGGAGACGGACGCCCCGGATGCGACGGGCACGTCTGGAAGCCGGGACGTCAGCCAGAGTTCATGGGCTTGGCGCAAAGCACAACCACTTTAGACATTTTAGACGCTAAGCCATCGTTCTCTTATCCCCCTAACTGTAAAATCCAAACCCTTAAAGCCCTAAAGCTCTCAAAGCCGTAGACAATAACCAGAATGCAAATGCCAGACTGAATAGAATGACCTGCGACCTATAAGGAACGACCTTAAACCCTAAACCCTGAACCGTAGCCATTTTGGCTCACAACTACGAGAGCCGTGTTTCCTCAATCCGAGACAAGGCTATGTAGATGTTCGGCTATGCGAAGAAGGACTATGGACGAGTTGATGTTTATTTCAACAGCACGAAGATTTCAACCCAATCTTCCTTGAAGGGCAAGGCGTTCGCAGGGATGGAAGTGAAGAGTGGAGACACTTTTGAGCTTCGCGTCTGAGTGCAACTTGTGGAGCTGTGCTGTTGTCTGCCATCCCTCAAACCCCCTAAAGTAAAACAAGTCTAAAGCTAATCCTTTTGACTGTGAGGGGTGAGCATCATAACTGAAAGCCTTGTGCGAGTAGGTTTGCTGAGCTTTCCTGTGAAAGCCACCACTGAACGAGAAGAGCAACACAGAACAAATCTTCACTATCAGTATTGCTGTCTTTGTTGCGCGACCTTGCTTTTGATGAGTTTGATCGCCTGCGCACCCGTGTCTGCCAGCATCTTGACGGGCGGAAAGGCTGCTTCCTCAACATGGGCAGCTTCTTGGACTGCGAGGCCGAGGAGCCGCAGTTCACAGATCCTCAAGTCATCCCTGTCGACCTGCTGGGATTGCGGAAGCAGGCGCGCAAGATGCATGCCGATGCCATGCTACCGCCATGACCGACGCTGCTGACATCACGATATCCTCACGCTGAAGTTTGAGCCAACCGAGACGGATGGCACCGGGCCGGGTGGGGACTCCACCGGTTGATTTTACTGGGCTCTTTTTAGGGCTTATATCAGGGTGTAGATTTTATTTAGGGTTGAGGGGTTCAGGGGGCAGAAAAGCTTGTCTGCGCTGCGTTCGATGTCCCCAGAGGTCTCACGTATCGCAGTGGATGCATTGTATTCTTCTCCCTAGGTGCTGGGGGTTATTCATGACGTCACCCTGTGCAAATCACTTTGTTTTAGTGAGACTCAACCTCCTATATGCACCGTCATACCGACATGATACTCTACGCACTCTAACTAATTGGGTATACTGGGTAGAAGGGCAAGTAATTGAAACCCTGACCAGGGTAGGAGGAAACAGGAACTAGGCTCCAGCAGTCGGTGAACTTTCCATAACTTTCCAACTGAGCCGAATACTCCGCCCTCGGAGCTTGGCAACCTTGGGCCCATTAGTGATACACGATGCAAAGCCTCGACCCAAACAGAATGGAATATACCTCCTTAGCAGCAAAAAACCCCGTGTGTGCCATCCCATTGAGCTCTCTGGGCCCACTCACCTCATCCTCACATGCTCTCCAGCACGAATCCTTGCCGCCTTTGATAAAGCCCCCCATAAATACAGAGAGACGGAAGGAGAGGGACAAGTTCTATTGCCCAGGGCTCAATCCCCGTAACCTAGGTAAACTTTGCCTCGCCGCTGCTCCTCTTCAACACTTATGTGCGCAAATCACCTCCTACCCAGGCCACGTGGCACCGAGCCAAAAGTACTCCACGGTCACCATAAGGGACTCAGCTGGTAAATCCTTGCATCGTGACTTCAGGAACTCTCATTACCCTCAATTGATTCTTCGCTCTTCTGTATAAGTGGGGATCTGCCCCCTGTCACCTTTCTTTCCACCCCACCATTTTTACGGGAAAAAGCCTCCTGCCACAGAAGACTGGCAGGGGCGTCGTGTGGTGCTAATTGCCTTCACGGTAGTGGGAACATCGAGCTCACCTGCCTGCGTCCGGGATTGCTTGGAAGCAGTTGGTTTTAAGATTCCTTATATGGCTATAAGTGCGATCTTCATGCACAACAACCAATGGGACCAGGCCAAGGAGAACAGAAGCAACTTGAGTTTCACAATCCAACACAAGGACTGTTACGTAAGCGACAGATGTAAGCACGGGTTCAGCTTACTTACCCACCTCAATCAGTATTTCGTCGCACAAGCTCGGCTAACAAGAGACACTTATCCTATCAAGCGAACCAAGCTAAATGCCCTGTTATATTGTCGCTTTAGTTTGCCTCGCTGAATCATAAGGTTTCTTGAGGTCATAGTACGCCTAATAAGTGTTCCTTGTGAGTCATTCGGACAGAAGCCCGTGTGCAATATACGAGCCCTTCAGCATGCTGTCGTTTGGTTGTTCTCGGCAACCCCACTCTTAGGACACAGACTTTCAGTATGTTTCAGCCGTGTCTCATTCTAAGCCCCTATTTCTAAAGTACGGACAAATTCTCCTTTATGAAATGGGCTGCCCCTGAAAACCACTAACCCCGGGCCCACGCCGTAGCCATGGCACTTTCCCCAGATCGGACTGATTGGATGAGATGGCAAGTGAGCTGACACGGGGAAGGGTGACAAAGAAGCGTGAGAAAGTCGGGCTTTCCCTACATGTGCGACATTTGGTACTGTTCTGCCGGCCGTCTCTGCATGCGAACCTCTACACTGGGGGGCAGCAAAGCTTTCCTCAACCGAGATGAAAGCTGGAAAGAGGCCCAAGCTGGCAATAGGTTGCATTCGAATGTGCACGAATGTGTGGCGGAGGCACAGAATGGATTTCGGTGCGAGGAAGACTTACATCACTTAAGACGTTGCAATGTAGTATGGGTTTCTTTTGTCGTGCCGGTGACTGCCCGCAATGCGGAGATCGTTGCCAGACTCTACGCGTAGATAGTTGGACTTGTAGGACTTGGCTACGCAAGAGGCCCGTGAATGAATGAATGTGCCGGTCTTGCGTTCACAGTAGGGTTTCACTTCTCAACAGACCTCGAACCGCATGCCTCGCCTGGATTGCCCGAGTGTGAGCCCCGAAACCTAAACCCTAAACCACGAACCCGAGCCCGGCTGAGGGTTTCTCATTTCGCACGGTCAGAAGGCATTGACGGATGTACAAAACCGTAACGCTAACATAAAGGTTCCGTAAACGGATCTATATGGGTTCTATAGGGTATAAGGGTACATGTACAAATTTACTATGTACTTCGTTTGGCCTTAAAGTACTCCCTATATAGGTACTTTGGGGCCACAGTATATATTTGGGATTTTGGGTACATGGACCCTTTGGGAGATAGCTTGAAGACTGTAGCGACACAGTGTTACACGCATATGTACATGTGAACATGCTTTTTATATACATATATGTGCAAACTAGTGCAAACATACATATGTACATACACACAAACATACATACATACATACATACATACATACATACATACATACATACATACACACACACATTCCTATATATATATACACATATTAATTAGGAATACATACACACACATGCATGCAAACATACACACATATACATACACATGGGCATGCATGCATAAATATATATGTAAATACATATGTATATAGATATATATATATATATATACTTGTCAGAGACAGCACGTTACAGAGGCATACATACGCGCACATGTATATGTTTACAACTACACATGCACATAAGCCAATACAGGATTGCGTGTGTACATGCATGGATGATACAGGCAGGCAGGCATGAATACAGATGCGCCTGAAACACACGCAAGTCCCACATTCACATGACCTACATGCATGGATGCGGTCATGCGTGCATGCATACATAAACACAAACGTGCGCATGTAGAGACGTATTGACTATTTTAACCATACATCCCTGCTCCCGCGGCGCACCAAATGTAGAGTTTACCATATATGCAGTATGAAAAGCATAGCGGCTCAGAGAACGCTTTGAAGCAGTGGCATGCAACGTGATACCAGAGAAAGTCGCCGGCTTGCTCCGAAACCCACATCCTTGTCTGGCCCGTGTTATTCTGCAATACGATTGTGGCGAGAAGTTCCTTAATGAAATTATAACATCAAATACCGCCAAACCCTCCAATTCTTCAGCTACTACATTACAGAGTCCTGGGGGCCACTCGAGACATCTGCTTGTAGGGTGTCTGTGCCACCCAAACCCTGGTAGATGAGGCTTGAGAAAAACGTATGGAAACCTGCAGCCCTAAACCCTATAGACACGAACCCCGAACGCTAAAGCCTCTAAGCCTCCAGTCCTGAACCCAGTAGAGCGCAGCGGAAGGTGCGCACTTCCAGAGCATTTTGCAGGCAGAAAAGGCCAGGTCCTCTCGAAGGATCACCTCCACCCTACACATGTGAACCTTAGTGTAGATCCATTGCCCTAAACCCTAAACCCTATTGTAGATCCATTGTGGAACTCTCTAAGTCTAGGGAACCTATTTTACCCATTACCTTGACTCTCCGATGCGGTACGCTTTTTCGGATGGCCTATTTGCAGTTGGCATCGCTAGGGTAACCAAAGAAAGTGGTTTACAGATCTCCCCTCGATCCCTAAATTTCATGTTTCTGTGGGCTTGGGACTGTTAGGATTGTGGGCGTTTGCGTTTCCGCTTTGGGTTTAGGGTTCGAGGCTTGGGGCCTCAATTAGGTGCGGTTTAGCGCTTAGGGGTTAGGATTTAGAGTTTAGGGTTTAAGGGCTTAGGGGTTTCCGCACACCGGAACCAAGGGACAAACGACAGACTTGGGCCAATACCACTCAGAAAAGTGCAAGGAGTCCTGACCTGGTCACTTGTGAAATCGTTTAAACCGACATATAGATGCCCCTGCCATACAGAACCTCGTTACAGCACATACAAAACCCCACACAAGATCTTATGGCACACTATGCCCTCTATGGTTCTGAAGCCCGATAAAACATTTCAGCCTTGAGCCTTCAAAAACCTAAGCCCTATACCTATAGGCTCCACAGTAGTTCCTCCTCTGCGGTTTATATTTCGGATATTGTATACAAGGCAATCCCAGAAAGGAACTGCAATGGAGCTTGTCGGTATAACCACCAAACGCCACCGGAAACCCGAAAACCAAACCCTAAACCCTAAACCCTAAACTCCTGAATTGCCGGAGGTTCGGATCACTCTCGCGAAGCAGGTGGAGGAGGCCGAGAAGCGCTACAAGGCAAAGCGGCTGACACCTGGGTTTCGGGTTTAGGGTTTGGGGTTTAGGGTTTGTAAGGGTTTAGGGGTTGGCGTTTAGCATACTTTAGTGGCCTTAGCGATGGTAGTCGTGGATGTTCAGTTTTCTATACCACAAGAAAATGCCAAATAAGTGTCAAATGTGGATCCCGACCACCAGTCTTATCCTACTTGAGAGACGGGTTAATGAGCCACAGGCTGAAAACGTGGGTTTGCATAGCCGAATAATCAGTGCGAGTATCCCCTGAGGGTTCGCCATAATGAATGCCACACTAAGTACTGTATAGCATGCTCCCAAGCCTTATTCTGGTGGTTGAGGCCTGTTTTTTCTCAGGGACATTTTGCACTTAACTCTCGATCTTCCAATATTTTAACATAGAGCCGTGAAGCATTCTGGTTTCTTGCATCATTGCATCGGGTAGATAGGATTTGGTAATTCTTCATGTGTTGGTTCTGGGTCTGTCTAGTCCTAGTTTGCAGCAGTCGTGAATTAATGTCAGCCCTTAATCCGTGACATAATCCAAACCATATTGCAGAACTCGATGCTGAAGTTGGGCTTCTCTTGAGTCTTTGGACAACGCACTTTTCCACCGTAATCCGTAGAGGAGATGCGATGCAGTACGGTTGTAGGTACACTCCTTAACCCCTTGACCGCAGGGCTTTGGGCTCTTTGGGTAAAGAGCCTTAGCCGTTAAACCCAAAACCTCGAAGCCGCTGTACAAATGCTGTGAGGGTTTAGGGTTTAGGGTAGAAGATAGATCGATGAAACCATACTGTTAGAGGCACTTCAGAGAGACCTCGTTCAAAAGGGTAGAAGATGTCTTTTGAAGTATCCTGTGCTGCTGCAGGACTTATGGTTGGATTCAATTTGTCAGTTATGGGTGTGACTGCATGAGCTATGGACGAGTATGGTCGCCTTGCAGTCTGCGAACAAGGTTAAGGCCTAGTTACTTGTTGTCATACCTTCTGTCTTTGTTGAGCTGCTGGAGTTGCCGCACGCCTGGAGTATGAGCCCTGGCCACTTCGGGTGGTAACCTGGTAGCTTGTGCTAAGTACTCGTTATCGCGCGTGGTGTGGTTCCTTCAATACTCAATCATGGTCCCTGCAAACTTTTTAAGCACAGTTCTGAGACCTGTTATGAAGCCATGCTGCCCTGTGCGAGGGTGAGAGTCGAGGCCCCAAAGCCTCAAAACCTTACACCCCAACCAATCCCCGAGTTCCCGAGCACCAGCCCTCTTTGCAGGTTCCTGAGGTGACCTTTAAACCCTAAGCCCTAAACCCTAAGTGTGTACGTTCCTTGTTGGGGGCTTCCAGGCTCAACGCTGGGATGCCCTGAAAAGCGCAATGGACAGGCGCCAGCACCTTTTGAGTCTAGGGTGTCATTTCGTTGCTGTAAGGATTCCTATGAAGGATGAGTGTGTGTGTGTGTGTGTGTTTAGATATGTGTATACCTATATTTTTATATATACATATATATATATATATATACATATGTATGTGTTCTTTTTGAGTTACAGGGACAGAGACAGAGAGAGAGAGAGAGAGGGATATGGAGGTTTTGGGCGGGTGGTTTTAGAAGTTGGGGCATCGAGGCTTTACATCGGGTTTTTGTTTTGTGGATGGTAGCGCTGGATGCAACAGGGATGCAGAGTGTACGGGGCCCTTTTTACTACAGGCTCCACCTGAGACTTACAGAGCGACCGCCCTGAGGTGGCTAAGCAGCTGTAACAGGTGGTAGTCCTTTAGGGCTCCTTAAAGGGATCTATAAGTGTCTCTATAAGGGTACTATAAGGGCTCTATATTTATGTGGGTAGTTCTCTAAATTAGGGTCCCTTAGGAAATGAAGGTTCCTTGTGTCGAGGCAGAGCTCCCATGGTTTCAGGAATTTTCCGGCACCCAGAATGAGACTGTGCTGTCCGCAACAGCATCTCAAATTTTTGTTGTGAAGAAGTTCCCCAAAAAACTCTAAACAAATACGGATCCATAACCCTGCTTGCGGAAGGTAGGGTTTGGGGTTTAGGGTCTCGTGAGTAGGTTGGAACTGGGCTTAAGGCATGCTGGTTAGTCTGGATACGGTGCGGTTTTGTGGACCAGTCGTCCCAAAGCCTTGCCTGCTTCGGGGAAAGCGAGAGCCATAGAAACTTATTAAGCGCAACCACAAGAAAGACTGCAGCAACAGTCACAAGCACAGTGTCGCTGCGAACCCCGAACCCCCAACCCCAAGCCCTGTAACCCTAAAGCTCAGACCACCAGAATGCAAAATGAAATCCCAAACTCGAAACTACGGTTGAGTTCGTCAGGAGAGGAAACCAGACGCCAGTCATTTATGCATGGATTTCAGAACGATAGTCAGAACTGCATATATGCTTGGGTGACAGGGTGCCCGAGGAAGGCAGAGCATGACTTTGGCATGTGCTCTTTCAACTTGTGCTGCATGGGGTGTTGAAGTAGCCCCTTTCGGAAGCATGCGGACAGTGAGAGCGAAGTTTGGTCGTGAGGAGAAGAATTTTCAGGTGTCACGGTCTCCAGGTGGATACACTCGTGATGTCATGGGCCTAGAGGCCCGTTGTCCCTTGTCCCTAGTCAAAATGCGCTAGGTCTGGCTAATGTGCCTTCGTCGTCGGGCTCGGTACCTCGCCTGGCTGTGCCAAGCTGTGACTTGAGAACCCTCTCGGCTCTATAAGCCCTGTAAGTCCCTTAACCCTAAACCCTAAAACAAAAACCCTAGACCCTCTATCAACAACCCAAAACCCAAAACCCTAAACTATCTAACAACCCTAACCCCAAAACCCTAAACTATATCAACAACCCGAAACCCAAAACCCTAAACTATTTCAAAAACCCTAAACCCTAAGCCCGAAAGCCTTTTCGACCCTAAAGCCAGACCCCAAAACACAGACCCCACATCTTCTTGGCAGGTTGAAAGATGTCCAGTTGCAGGAGACGTTTGAACGGCTTCAGGGTTTAGGGTATAGGGAACTCAAGATGTATATCTGAAAGAGCAAGAAAGCTAAGGGTATTCCTGTGCCTCTGAAGCTCTCTTACAGCGGATTTAGGTCGTTAGGATTCATGGTTCCTGCATGGGGTGGGGCGTTCTCGTACTTACTTCTGTAATGAGGTGCCGTAGGTCTAGTTGTATTTTCTGACAGTGTCGTGCTGGTATCTTTTGCTGTGGAGTCGTGTGCTCACACCGGACGGTTGTTCCCAGATCGTGGAGAGTTTGGGTCAAACTTGCCCGGTAGATGCTCAAGTTGTTTTAACATCGATGGGACCCTTGTGCATCGACTGCTCAGGAACTCGATGCTTGCAACTGCAGCTCTTTGGCAAATTATGCCCTTGCACGTTTTGTAGCAAGCATGAGGAAGACCTGGTAAGTAGTCTGAGAAGGCTTCGTGGCCTGCATGTCGGTGCTCGTTGAGCATGCAGCTGACTCTCCGTGGCGGTCGATGGAGCACATGGTGCGCGTGATTCTCTCTGGCAGGGGGCAGTCCGAAGCCGTTTCGCGGCCGAACGTAATATAGGGGTTTTAATAATTAGAATCGCGTTTTGGAGGATGTTATACTAAAGTTATATAGTTAGGATAGTATTGGTAAATATTTCGGCAAGTTTTGAGTACTTTTGATCATTTTTTGATTTCGTCGATAGCACCCGGATCAATCATACCGAGAATCGAAAGCATCCTAAGCTTCATAAATTAGACCCTTGGCACGAGGTGGCGCTAACGAGGAGTAGATATTAAACATGCCGGTCCCTGTCTCTGCTTTCATACAGACATACGTACATACATGCA
>CAJNDV010036992.1:8436-20297 GCA_905221635.1 Symbiodinium sp. CCMP2456 | reverse complement strand
GGGTTTAGGGTTTAGGGCTTGATCTCCGGGTGGGGATCAGATTGGCACGAGCACGAGAGATGGCAGGGCAGGGCAGTGCCGCTTCAGGCTTTATATTTGCGGCGGAAAACTACAGGACCCGTTGACAGCAGCTACATGCCGTCCCTTCCGCAACTGCTGCAAGTGGCATGTGTTGTCAAGGAAGTAGAGACATTCAGAGTGCAGAACCGATTTGCGTGTAGAGTACGAGCATTTACACCGTCAATGTAAACTGGACCCTCATGAATCACTACCTATCGAAATGAGACCCTCAAATACCCGCTCCAGCAGGCCTCTCTGAGAAAGTCAAGGTTTGCGTAGGAAATCGAATTCAGCCAGAGAAATGCCTGGCTAGATCACATCATCCAGGATGCCACGTGCAACATACGACCACCAACTGCGACAGAACGGGAACGCCTAACAATGCAAGTTGCATATGTTGTCTCGTTTGTGGCATAGTAGTGCCATGCCAGATTCCGGTAGTCGGTGAAAAAGCCCACACGTATGTACCTCGGATGTCTCAACCCTAAACCCGAATCCCTAAACCCTAAACCCCAACCCTAAACCCTAAACCCTAAACCCTAAACCCTAAACCCTAAACCCCAATCCCTAAACCCTAAACCCTAAAGCCCACACGTATGTACCTCGCAGGTGCTCTCCGGGCCTACTTCATGTGCAGGTCAACATAACAACTCGCAGACCCAGCAAAGCAAAAGCAATGTAAAGCAACGAAAGCCCAAAAGCCTGAGAAACCCTGAACCCAAAAGTTCCCAAAACTCAAAAAAAAAGCGTGACCCCAAAAAAATCATAAAACCCAAAAAGAACCTAAGACCCTAAGCCCGGGTGGCTGTTGCAACCAGCCGAGATCTTCTCCCATGTGTTGATCGCAGGGGTCGGCCTCCTCAGGAGTCGAATCGAAGCTTCGATGCGGCGTTCCATGTGGGTGGTTGTCAAAATTATGGCCCTTTTGGGGGGTCCTTATTACAATACGGCACCTATTATTTAGGGTACCCTAAAAGGGACCATAATTTTGACAACTACCCATGCATGGCCGCAGAGAACGGGTGTCTGGTTGGAGGGTTTGGGATTTCGGGCTTTGGGTTTTGGGTTTTTTGTGGTTTCGGGTACAGAGTTTCGGGCTTTGAGTTTAAGGTTTAGGGTTTGGGGTTAAGTGGGTCACTACATGGTTTGCTGATGGTGCTGGAGGCGTTTTGTCACCTGCTCATCTGGTTTCGTCCGTCAGAAAGCTTGCGCCCTGCCCGAAACGGTTGACACGGGGCATGGGGCATGACATGTCACACGGATGAGGGTCTAAGGCACACCGACATCTCTGCTTGAAGTACTATGTCCTAGCCTGTTTGAAGTCAGACCTCCGGTTTCAAGAGGAAGTTCGTATGGCGATGATTCTTTGGCTCATGGACGGAAGCAGCCCAACCTTGGCAGTGGGCTCCCCTCGGTATGAAAACCTTAAACCTGAAATCATCCGAAGGAGCAGCTCTCGCTTCGATGTCTCCAAACCGAAGCCAGGTTCAAGGCTGGGGTTCGGGGTTTAGGGCTTAGGGTTAGGGTTTAGGGTTTAGGGGTTTAGGGGTTAGGGTTTAGGGTTTAGCGGGTTTACGGGGTTTAGGGTTTAGGGTTTAGGGACGGGCTTCTAGCCTAGTATCAGGCCACGGATAGCTCCCAACCCAAACCAAAACTCGAAACCTTGTCGAACCCCTTGACCCTAAACCCGAAACCACAAAACCCCTAAATCAACTTGCCGCAGACACCTCATCCGGACGACCCACCACTGCCAGACACCGGAGGACAAACAGACGGCCCTGGGCTGACAGAACGAGCGAGAGCTTGGTATAACGGGAGTAGGGCTTAGGGTTTAGGGTTTAGGGTTCAGGGTTCAGGGTTTAGGGTTTAGGGTTTAGGGTTTAGGGCATTACAAGGGTCTTGTAGTGGACTTCAAGGGGCGTTATAATCTGCTACAAAACTCTGTGAAATTGGTGGAAGGTTATGTACCTGTTTGATACTGATCTGATAGCTTCATTGTAAGCCTTCCAAGGTTCAGGCTGTGGGTGCCCGAACACTCAGAGTTCGAGGGTTTGGGTCCCAGTCACTCGGGCTTCAGTTTTGAACGCTGCCTTGCTGTCACAAGTGTCGAGAGCCCTGGTTGCAGTTTGAGGATTCACACTCCAAGTTTAGACTTCGACTTCGGGCGTGTTGCTGAAATGGCTGCACGACCCCTTCGAATCTTCATATGGCCGTTGCGGGCATGTTGGGGACCTGTCACTTCGGGCAGTCTGGGACGCATTGACGAGCAGGGCGGTATGAGGGCATTGCTGTCCAGTTGAGAGAAACCCTGATCGTTTACCCGTTAAGCGTCAAAGTCTCTGCAACAAGCTTTCGATCACCAATGTCTGGAGACAGGTCCCGACGAGGCATGCAGAGGGGTCGACAAGCAATGATTTGGTGTTTAAGACTACTTTATAACCCTGATGTGGCAGTTGAAGCACCGTACTCACGTCAAGGTAGTATGATTCTAGCATCGCATGAGTATGCTTATAACTTGCTTCACAAGTATATCGACAGCCTCGTCAATGTCCCAGCTTCGGGCAAGGGACGTCTGGCCTTGCGCCAGTCGGGCCTTGCATCCTATATGGGTGGTTGTCAAAATTAGGGTCCCTTTTTGGGTACCCTAAATATTAGGTGCCGTATTATAATAAGGACCCAAAAAGGCTAGACATGTTTTTTCATGAAAAAACATAATAAGGACCCAAAAAGGGACCCTAATTTTGACAACCACCCATATGCTGAAAACCCAGCAGAGCAAGGATGCAAACGCACAAAGGTCGGTGGTTAGGATCCAGACCTGTGGGTTTCCGAAAATAGGGGACCCTAATATAGTACCCTACAGTAAATAATAGGATCCTTATTATAAGGACCCCCCAAAATAGGTACCCTAATTTTCGGAAACTCCCATATCAAATACTAGGATCCTTATTATAAGGACCCCGAGATAAGGTACCCCTCGTTTTCTGAAACTCCCACCTCAATAACTTTGGGAGCTGAGTCCGGCAGTGCGCAAAATGCAGAACCGAGGGATGACTGTGGGTCCTCATCAAGTCCTCAGGGTTTAGGGTTTAGGGTTTAGGGTTTAGGGTTTAGGGTTTAGGGTTTAGGGTTTAGGGTTTAGGGTTTAGGGTTTAGCACCAAATCAGGCCACGATGCGACGACTCGGATCATTGTCGTCATGCAATGGCTCAAGTGCCCACGGTGACCCAATCCCGCAATCGTTTTGTGGTCTGACAAGCTGCTGAACGAAACTAACTAGTGCTGTCCGACATTCGCCATGGTGCATGCCTTGTGCACTCGAGGACTGAACACTCGAGAACTTAAGCTTCATGTTTGAGAAAGATTCGGTGAACCTTGACCTTGCTTGAACCCTCACAATCAAGTTCCGATGCAAGTCTGACAGCAGGACGTAGGGCGTAGGGAAGAAACAAGAGGCACGACGTACAGCGAGGTCTTGCAGCATGTGCTTTATGTAGGTTTCAATCTGTGACGAGTGAGTACGTGTGCTATAGTTTTCTGAAATACGCTTTGAAACGCAGGGCTTCATGCTGTTTCATGGTTCAGAAACAGGTAGTACGAGAGCTCGTAATGTTTGTATTTGTGTATGGGGGGTAGGTCTTACAACTTCTCTTGCATTCAAGACAGAGCCCTTCGAGCCTCATGGCTACCTCAACATCGTAACACCTTGCATACTACCATCGTGAACCCTTGTGGACTAGGACGCAAACCAGGCCGATCTTCTCAGCTATTGTAGCAGCACGGTTGCTCCTAACGTGCCCCTCTCTGGATGTATCTTCGGACACACAGCCCTCGCAAGAAGATGTTGCAAGACATTCCGAGCGACATCTTGCCAGAGGATACTTTAGTAAAGAATCTTTTTCCACGATCCGACGGACGTGCCTCAGCCTGAACTTCAGGTTGCGGGCTCCGCTTCAAATTTGGCATCTATGAGAGGGGTGCCGGAGCCAGCAACCCCTTCTCCTGCAGGTGTTCCCCTTGTCAAAGTCGGGCATACCTCCGCAAACCACCAGCAGTCTTACTGCGTCGTGGAATACATTCAGTCCCAAAGGTGCCTCACGGTTTAGTAGGGCCGTTAGGGTAGATCGCTCTGGGATTTGCGACCGAGCCACAATGCGGGCCTTGGGAGCCAACGGTTTCGATTGTCGGGTTTTGGGTTGGGTTTAGGCTTAAGGCTTAGGGCTTAGAGTCAGGCATCATACTTGGGGTTGAATCTTCGAACCTCCCAAGCGGTTGCAGTTTGCGATGCCTTCAACTCTTGTTTCAGATGGTTGGGATCAAGGCCCAGCGGGATGGGAACTCAGACTCTGTGAACGTATGTCACAGAGCAGTGAACCAAGCAAACGTCAGCCTCGAGAAACCGGAATGAAGTAGAGCTAGTCTTCAGGGGGTTAAATTTCTTGGGAAACAACCCGTTGAGATCAGTGAGATCAAGAAGCTAGTTGCGCCGAGGTTGCGCTGTTTGTGGCCCAATCATGAACCTCCCCTTGACAGAAACCTCTATGTAAGCCTAAACCCTGAACCCTAAACCCTAAACCCTAAACCCTAAGCCCTAAACTCCCGAATTCTTTCAACCTCTCTCCAAGTCTTGCCCAGCCTTTTCGGAGCCCCGGCCGAAGGGCGCCTCACCTCCTCCTTCCTACTAGGGTTTAGGGTTTAGGGTTTAGGGTTTAGGGTTTAGGGTTTAGGGTTTAGGGCTTAGGGTTTAGGGTTTAGGGTACAAGAGCTCCTGTTCTTAGACCGCTGATGATGCGAAGAGAGGCACCGGGGGCAGCTTCCCGAGCTCCGAGCTCCACGGCCTTCGCAGGCTTTTTTGTGAGCCAGGGTTGAGGGGTTTAGGGCCTTTAGGGGTTTAGGGCAGAGTCCAGGAAAGGTCTTGGCCTCGGAGTGTGGGATGCGAGCTTTGGAGGCTGGGGCTTTCAGGCTTTGGCCCTCAGATCCGAGGCTTCGGGGCGCGGTGGCGCCACAGAGCCTCGACGACAGGTAACTGGGAAGAGAAGCCAAGTGAGCGCATGCACATAGCTCGGAGAGATGGCCGTGAGTCGGATTCCAGACAGAGGCGCACGAATCGCACGAGTGGCTTGCAAGCTTTGCACTTTGCACGGCTCACAGAGGACGGAGCCTCAGCTAGGGGAGGCGCAACTGAAACCATCTCGGCGCCACCAGGGAGCCCTCAGCACTCGTCGCTTCGCTACTCTATCCGAGCGCTCTTCATGACAGGCTCGCTCCATCCGGACTGCAGGTGATGCGAATGCCAAAACTTTCAAGGAAATCGACGTGCAGGTGCCGCCCGGCAGAACATTACAGGAACTGAGAGGGGACACCAGGGGAAATCTCAAGTTGAATGCCTCGTCAATCAGCTGATCAGCAGTGCCTGACACAAGTCATGGGGCAAGGGACGGCTTTAAAATGGTCCCTACGCCCCAAGCCTTTGCTGGTTCAAAATACTCTTCTTCTGCGCTTCGCATGGAATGGTGCAGAACGACAGCTCTCTCGTTTGCGGCTTGTGCGGGCACCGTTCCATCAGAGCCGGCACCCTTTCAACACCTTGGGGCCGCGGTCTCAGGCCATGCGAGTTGAACTTCAAGGAACAGCCTCCGACCACCGAAATTCTGTGCCAAGTCGTGAATTTCGGCGTCTTCGGCTGGATTTGGGATATCCATACCCTTTCTAGCAAGCCCCATCTCCCCGCAAGACACGAGCTTCAAGGATCTTGGAGGCTACCGTAACGGTCACAGCCTCAGAGCCAAAACCTACCTACCTACTTGCACATGCTAGAGGTAACCCCCGCACACAGCCGGCGGTTTCACGGAAACCTCCGAAGTGATGGGTGCTGGCTTGGAGAGAGCTCTTCACCTCGGCCTGGCCCCTGTTTCCGGCTGGACTACACTGGCCTGCACGACATGGGCCGCTTCAACGTCCATGTCTCGAAAAGGCCGCCCCGACGCGCATCTCTCAGAGCTCACCAAAAACTTAAGGCTTCAGGGCTTCAGAGCGGGTTTAAATTTCAGGGCTAAGGGGTTCTGGGGTTGTGCTAGCCCACAGCCTTCTGCTTCGTCGTGGCCGAGGGCCAAGGGTCGACACAAAAGGCTGCACACTTTACAGGGTGTACTTTTGTGAGGGCTTCCGTATTTGGAGTTTAGGCTAGAAGGCAAGAGACGGCTTTAAAATGAACCCTACGCCCCAAGCCTTAGTGCTGCCTCAAAGTAATCTCCTTCTGCGCTTCGCATGGAAAGGTGCAGAACGACAGCTCTCTCGTTTGCGGCTTGTGCGGGGACCGTTCGAACGGAGCCGGCACCCTTTCAACACCTTGGGGCCGCGGCTCAGGCCATGCGAGTTGAACTCCAAGGAACAGCCTCCGACCACCGCAAGTCTGCACCAAGCCGTGAATTTCGGCGTCTTCGGCTGGATTTGGGATATCCATACCCTTTCTAGCAAGCCCCATCTCCCCGCAAGACAGGAGCTTCAAGGATCTTGGAGGCTACCGTAACGGTCACAGCCTCAGAGCCAAAACCTACTTACCTACTTGCACATGCTACAGGAAACCCCCCACACAGCCGGCGGTTTTACGGAAACCTCCGAAGTGATGGGTGCTGGTTTGGAGAGAGCTCTTCACCTCGGCCTGGCCCCTGTTTCCGGCTGGACCACACTGGCCTGCACGACATGGGCCGCTTCAACGTCCATGTCTCGAAAAGGCCGCCCCGACGCGCATCTCCCAGAGCTCACCAAAAACTCAAGGCTTCAGGGCTTAACCGCGGGTTTTGAGTTCAGAGCTAAGGGGTTCTGGGGCTGCACACTTTAGAGGGTATACTTTTGTGAGGGCTTCCGTGATTGGAGTGTAGGCTAGAAGGAGGGACAATCCGGTGAAATCTCAAGCTGAGCCTCGTGTGAATGCCTCGTGAACTAGCTAGTGGCTGTCGCAAGTCAAAGGGCAAGGGACGGCCGTGAAATGACCCCTACGCCCTAAGCTTTTCATGTTTTCTCTGTTGTATGCTTGAGACTTACACCGAGCGGCATGGAGCAGAAAGCCTGCGATTGCAGCAAGCTTTTCCATTCTGCTTGTTACATCCTGGCCACCACAAGTGTTTGCGATGAATCGCCCACAAACTTACTGCGAAGCCTTCAACCCATCAACCCGCCCGATGAGTCTTGGCAGCAAAGATTTTAGAGAGTCGCCTGGCCTCCTCAAAGACTCAAAGGCAGCTACAACTCGGGCTAGCAAGAAAACACCCCCTCAGGTTTAGGGGCGGGTGGAACCGTTGCATTTTCGGCCCTTCCGGCTGATCTTCGTTGAGATGTGACGAAGTACGACTGGTGCCTGAAAAGATGCTTTGCGGCGCACCGCATCAACTGTGGAACGGCGATACCTCACCCACCCACGATGTTTGGTATCTTCGGCGGCGCGCAGAGGGGGCTGTCTATGCAAGTGCACAACACAAAAAAGCAGCTGCTGCAACCCGCCTCAAGGCACTCCCTGCCTCAAACGCCCCTTCGAAGCTTCACGGCTCTTTTATTCCCGTCTGTTCAAGCTTAGGCATCGACAAGGGGCCCAAAGATCTGGCAAAGTCTACAGATCCTACTACCAGCGCCGGCTGGCGAGCAAACCCAGCCAAAACCCGAAGTTGCTGCAAAAACCGCTGCATGAAGCTGTCGGCCTGAAGGGGTGCAATAGCTTCCATGGCAGATCTACGTCAAATCGTACCGTAGAGTCAGGTTGGTGAACAGCATGCAGGTGTTCGAAAGCTGTCCAGACGAGATGTATGGAACACTTCCTTCTAATGCAAATGCTAAGGGCCTGAGCCCAGCGCGCACACATGCAGAAGCACATGTTGTGTTAATAAAAGACCAACCTATGTGATCACGTCAGATCAGCAAAGATGCACATTTTGTCATCGACCAAGCGCATGAAACAAACAACGGAAACACTCAGTGACCGAAATACCATTCCAACAACATACTCGCAAAGAAACCCGCTCATCTCTCGCTCCCTGCATCCTTAGAAACCTGGAATTCGACAACGGGCTTCCAAACCAAAAGACGTGCCAGATGAACCCTAAACCCTAAACCCTAAACCCTAAACCCTAAACCCTAAACCCTAAACCCAAGACATCTGAAAAAAAAACATTTCCGTGACAACGGCTTCCATCTCTCGCCTGAAATCGCTTCCCAGAGCATTCCGAACAAGCGGGGTTTAGGGTTTAGGGTTTAGGGTTTAGGGTTTAGGGTTTAGGGTTTAGTTCGTGGGGTGCGCGAAGGCGAAGGATAGACCAGATGTAGCTTTTTTGGGATCAAGACGGGAGTAGCTTGTGCTTGGCTTTTTCGCCGACCCCAATGCAAGGTCTGCTTACTGTCACTTGTGTGGTTTCGGAGCACCATAGAAAGCCAAATGCTGTCCCGATCGTGCCGTACCTGTAGCGGCGAAAATGATGGCAATTGCCAGCCCAGTCGAACCTGGCTGCTGAGCGACAAGCGCTTGAGGCCTGAAGCTCAGGACACGTAAATATCTACAAATCTCTTGGCTAGCTCAAACAATTCGAGGGCCCCGACACGCCTCACGTCCGAAAGCGCATTTAGCCGGGTTCTGCCTGCCACTGCCTTCTTTAAAGACCGAATTGCTCAATGGCGGATTTGCCCGTGTAGAGGCCGGCGGCGATCTGCCCGAGGGCCGCAAACATGGCGATCCTACAAGCAATGCTGTTGCTTGACAGGTGTGCGGTTTTGGCGGGGACGCCGAGGCTATGCTACTGTCGTACGGACCTTCAGACGAACCGAAAACTTAAAACACCCGCGACCGGCTCTCGAAAAGCACAGGAACAGCAACACCCGTAATACCCCCTTCACGCTCCTGCCGTTGTTGATCTCGCGGTTGCGCATCTCATCCGAGTAGTCATCTCCAACCAAAGGCAAGGGATTGCCAAAGTTTCCTCGGCAAACTAGGCAATCAAAGCTGAGCCACGATCGGGGACCAAAGTCGCCAAATCACATGAGATCCAAGTTGCCTGGCTCTTTGCTGTCGTCCTGGACGAACACGGCCGCCTCCAACACCGCGATGATGGCGATGGTGATGAGGAAGCCCGTTTGACCGGCACCTGTGCTGAAGGCCGAAATGTCCTTCGGCACGCCCTCCATGCCGGGCAGCTGAACCAGGCTCTGCGTCAGCATTCCGAGGGCGCCCATCATGGCCAATCCTGGAGTACTGCCGGGCTCGTTCTGGTATATGACAGATGTACCCTCAAGACTCAAGCTGAGAGTCCGAATTCTCCATTAGTTGAGGCTTGAGAATGAATCAGAAAAGCACCTCAAAAAGAGCTTCAACAAGGACAAAGGTTCTGCCGTGCTTGAGCTCCTTGGCACGCAAGTCCTTGAAGGAAGCCTCGTCCTTGCAGAAACCGGCCGGATCAAAGAATCCCAAGGGCTCAGTGACGCCAATCTGTGCCTCAGCGCTAAACTTGCAAGCCACGGTCTTGCGGGCAGTCGGCTTCTTCGTGCCCACAAAGCTCATCACCGCAGCGCCCGTCGTGGCAGAGACGGCCAGCGCCGAGTAGGTGCTGAAGCTAGACTCAGCCTTCACTGCTGTCGAGCCTCGAAGGCTGGTGACGGCGTGGGAGGTTCCCGGTGCCACAAAGGCATCGGCGCAAGGCGCCGCGAGGAGGCCCGCAGCGATCATGCTCTTGACGGAAGCCATTGCTTAAGTCCGAGGGAGTCTGAGATACGCGCGAGAAGGGGCCGCTGTCAAGCCGAAAGAGTCTCACCGAAAGGCCTCTGCCACTCTAAGCAACACCCATGCTAAGGGACGGTGGTACCTCCACACTTCGCTGCTAACAGCCGAGCATGCTGTCGTCCGACTCCGACAGACCCCTAGTACTGTCTCTCAACACATGCACATCTGCATCAACCTCTTCAGATGCTTACTAGCTTACTAGGTACCAGGCCTTTGCGTCTTTCGAAGGAGGTGGCTGGTCAGCCGGAGGGGGTTTTCCCTCCTCGAGGCAATCGAGGCGGGGACCGTGCCCCCGCTTTAGAAGTGGAACGGCGTCTGGCGTCTACACTACGACCCAAAAAGGAGTTATGGAGTTCCTCCACGACGCCGGGGAAAGCCCGGAGCTGGTCTCCGTGGCGGATGTTCCCACTGGCAAACCAAACATGGCAGACAAGCGGTTAGCAAGCATTCAAATTTGTTCCTCCTTGTTGGTTAGTTCTTCAGATTGCCAAGCCTACCTGTCTGTGCATGGGGAACACAAGCAATTGAAGATTGAAGTATTGTGTTTCTGCAGCAATCCGAAAATGCAAGCAGTCGTCAAATTGCAGACAGCATCTTCGAAATAGGCAATCTCGACAGCTTGCAGCACATCGGCTGGAATATCCGACGCGGATTCGAACAAGGCTCTGCCAGCAGAGCACGACGAAGTGCTTCCCGGCAAAACCCTTTCACCACCGATACCTCTGCGGGCGCATGATGAAGCACCCTGTGAGGTCGGAGCAGCGCACCGCCACGGAACGTTGGCATCATTTGGGGTGAGACGAGTTCACTTTGCTGAACTGGGTAGGAACTGGAAGATTCCAAACTTACAATGCAAGGCGAAGCAAACAAAAACTCTTAGTCTCTATATGTCCGTATAAATTATGTCTGCTTTCCAGCTCCCGTGGCACCGAAAAGAACGATGACTTCTGCACGCAATCGCAAGTGGAGAATCCATGCGAGCGGACGACAGCTGCACTGCAGCGCACTCCCACTCCAAATTAGAGAAACTGTCCTCCTCAGCCCACTGCAAACCTTGGCAATCAATTCACACCCCACAGTCCTTGATTGACAGATCATTCGCATCAGGCAGATGTCATGATCAGTTCCGAACCAAGCACGGTATGGCAATGCCGTGACGGGGCACGCTTGGCCGAATGGCAAAGGTTGGCCAAATCAAACAGTCACACAAGGCAGACCCAACAACGCAGCAAAAGACTTTGCCACAGATTGTTGACGCATCCGATCTTACTGCATCCCCAGCAGAAGGAAGTAGCTCAGGCCAAGGCTATGACGACCAGGACCCATCCGAATCATCCTTTGTGCAATTTGGTTGTCAGCAAGCACAGACTTGCGCAATCAGGATCTGGTACGTGTATGCTGGGAAGACTCCCCGAGTAAGTCGGCCATCTGCTTCTCCACTTCTTCCTTGACAATCCCGAGCCTGAGAGGACAGGATGTGCTGGCAAGAGCTGGCCCAAGAACATTCTCAGCAGCAGGCAAATCATCAAGTTTGCATGACCTCGTCATACGTTCCCGACCTGACAAGACGGAGACGAGGTCTTCTGTACAGGTACGTACAGGTCGAACTAAACCTTCTGCCGAGAGCCCCGCTTTTTTCGTCGCGCACCTTTAGCATGAAGCTAAGCTCGCTTTTGAGATCCTCCCAAGCCTGGCCGTGGCTGTGGTATTGCCGCTCAAGACCTTCCGTGCAGCACTGCCCGCTTCTCCTGTCTGGTTTTTGTCTGGCGAACCTCCTTATGCACCTGGATGAAAGACGATCCAATGCTGTGGACAGGAGGCTGAAAATGAGCGGACTCTTGGCCGGCCGATCTTGGCCACCGGGCCAGCACGGTCAAGTCTTCTGCAAGCCAGTCGTTGGGACCGACCGCTTGCCTCACCTCATCCTGACATACTCATGTTGAGACCGGACTAAGACTTTGTACTAGCACCCACAGAAGCTTCCACACACATAGCAAATCTTACATCACGGAATCCGGGGTGTAGAATTTATTTTGGCCCT
>CAJNDV010036990.1:0-10544 GCA_905221635.1 Symbiodinium sp. CCMP2456 | reverse complement strand
GGGTTTACGGCGTTTAGGGTTTAGGGCTTAGGGTTCAGGGTGTAGGGCCTATGTCCCCGGAAATACAGCCTAAGGATCCATGTACCCAAGTTTTTCTTTGACCGTACTGTAGTCCCTATATAGGTACTCTAGGGCCAACGTATATATTATTTGGGTACATGGACATACATAAAATGTACACATTATATACAATATATTGAGGTTAAGTTTGGGTTCTCTTATGCGAGTTTATGTTCCGGTTTTGTGGAAGCCTCGTACAGGGTGTTGTAATTATGGGCTATGCCGCGGTTATGGATTTAGGGGTGTTGCGGATGGTTTTACGAGTGTTGTATAGGGTCGTGCAGGGTTGTAGGCTTTTTGAAGGCTTTGTACAAGGGGGGAGGGGCTGGGGCTTCCAGGAATTTAGCTTCATAAGGTTTTAGGCGTTAGGCGAGGATAAAGGTTTAGGATGTTCTCTCAGTGCAGCTCAGGGGTCAGTGTCTTTAGTATGATAGTCCCAAAATACTACAAAGAAAGCTACTTCTTCTGATCTATATTAGGGTCTGCCGTTTCTGACACTCCCTAATCCGGCTAACTGTCAGTGCATCTATCTGCCTGCCTGTCTATTTGTTCGTCTATCTGTATGTCCGTCCGTCCGTCCGTCCGTCCGTCCGTCCGTCCGTCCGTCGGTCTGTCTGTCTGTCTGTCTGTCTGTCTGTCTGTCTGTCTGTCTGTCGATCGATTTAGCTACGTAGGTGGGTATCCATCTATCTGTCGGTCTGTCGGTCTTTCGATCTATCTATTCATCAATCTACCTACCTGTCTATCTATCTACCCGCATATCTATTTATCTGCCTGTCTGCCTACCTATGTACTCTACCTGTCCAGCTCTAATACTTGAGAAATTCCACTTGTTCACAGTTAATCGATCAGTTAACCGACTGCCTGGTTAGGTATCGGGCTAACTCGCTGGTGTAAAAGCAGCTGTATGTCGTTACTTATCCACTTTGCTTGTTTGCGTACCTCACTCGTCCAAGTAAGGTCGACAATAGGTAACCAGTCAGCCAAGCAGCTAACCACTCCTTCAATCATTCGTTCAAACAACCAACCAATCAATCACTCAATCCTTCATTCACTCATTCGTTCATTAATTCGCTCATGAAGTTATTTATGTATGTATTGCACAATCTACTTATGCATTCCGTGACTTACAGTTCTGCAATGAGAACATTAAGTACCCTAGTAAGTACTTAATCAGCAAGTTTTGATTAGTGTGTTACTTGACCAATGCCCTAGTCAAGAAAGGAAAGAAGCAAGTACTTGACTAGTTGGTTTTTCAGCCAACCGGTCAACCAACGAATCCACCAACCATGCATCAATCAGTCCGTCAGTCAGTCAATCAGTCCATCCATCACTGAATGAAACACTGAATCAGTCCGTCAGCTCGTTGCTTAGCTTGTTTGTTTACCTGTTAGCTAGCAAGACACTTAGTTAGTTCAGTCCTGTTCAGTTGAGTTCGCTCGATAGTTCAGTAGTTCGTCAGTTTGTCAGTTTGTTGACCAGCCAGCCAGTCAGTCAGGCAGGCAGGCAGGCAGTTAGGCCGCAACTAGTAGTCAGTTTGCCGACTAGTTCAGGTTTTGTTGTTACGCAATCGAACAATCAATCATTCAATGTTCTAGCTCAGCAAACAGTTAACCAATCGTTTCACAACTTATTCGGCTGTTGAAACAATTAACGAACCGCATCAAGTAGTCATTCTATCAGTGTGGTGAAGCCATCGATGAATTGAGCGAGTTTGTGTATTCGCTGGCCACTAGTTAACGCAGTGTTAGATGAGCTAAGTAAGTAGCTGATTCGTTCATTAGGGATTGGCTCCTCTTGACCGATTGCACTTTTGGGGCTTTACAAGTTGTCTAGGGTTGTTTCAACAGCTTGAGGGATGGTGGAGGGTGTGATGTGCGGCGTTCGAAAGATGTCGTTAATGGTGACAGACAGATTTGCCAGGCCCCAGACTCCATCCAATCGCAATGACGAACAACCGAGCCAGGGGAGGCCGAATGCTCGCGAGGCTCCGCGACTCCAAGCCCTAAACCCTAAACCTTAAACCCTAAACGACACGATCCAGCGTGCGCGTTCGCCGCAAGCCTCTGGGCCAGGTCGCCTGAGAGGTCGAATGACCTCACCCCAGGGGCTTGCCACCTGCCCTCACGCGGTAATCTAGGGGCCTTTGGGTTTAGGGTTTAGGGTTTAATAATTAAGATAGGGTTTGGGGATATAGTGTACCATAGTTCTAGTAAGGAACCCCCCAAACCCTATGCTAATTATTAAGGCCCCTACATTACGGCAACGGGTTCTCCGAATTGGTCTTGGCAGCCCGCTGCCAAAACGAGACCTGGTCACCACCACCACGGCGGTGAACGGCTACTGTTGCCTGAGGTGCGATGATATGCCCCGAGATCTTGCAGCCCGAAACCCTAAACCCTGGCCCTAAATCCTAAACCCTGGCCCTAAGTCCTAAACCCTAAAACCCAAAACACTAAACCTTAGACCATGAAGCGAGCTGGGGGACGGCGGTGGCCGGCGACAAAAATCTTCAGGGAGAACTGGCCCTTCGACAGGAGTGCCGGGACCCAGTATGAGGAGATTAGGGTATTAGGGTTAAGGGTTACGGGTTTCGGGGTTCAGGGGTTTAGGGGTTTTGGGTTTTGGGTTAAGGGTAGAGGGTTTAGGGTTTAGGGTTTAGGGTTTAGGGTTTTAGGGGTTTTGGGTTAAGGGTTTAGGGTTTTAGGGTTTCGAACCCTTCCCTTGGATGACGCACCGCTCCAGCCACGTCGGGATCGCCGGCAGCTGCTCAGTCCAAAAAGCCCAGAATGAAAACCCTAAACCCTAAACCCTAAACCCTAAACCCTAAACCCTAAACCCTAAACCCTAAACCCAAATTCAGGCTTCAAGATAGAGGCCCTAAAGATCAAACAATCCCAGGGACTCCAATACCCCTTAACTAGGGAATAATCTTGAAATCATGTCAGGGATCCTACTATAATTTAATGTTAAGATATATTCCTTAATTAAGGGATTTTGGAGTCTTTCGGTTTGGGGTATAGTATACTAAAAGTATAATAAGGAACCCCCAAAACCCTATTGAAATTATTAAGGCTGTGAAGCCGTAAACGTTAGTCCCTCAGCTGGCTTTCAGCTCGTAAATCCTAAGCTCGGGAACCCTAAACCCTAAACCCTAAACCCTAAACCCTGTAACCTGGACCCTCACCCTAATTCCCAACCCGAAGCCCGTAAACTCTGAAAATCCCAAACCTCAACCCCAGACCTCCCAACCCTAAACAGGCTTTCCCATAAATCACAAAGCCCTAAGCTTCCGGCCCCAAACCATCCCCAAATTGCAACCCTGAGCCCCAAAATATCCGCCTTCCGCAGCAGCTGTGAAGCTCACCCAGGGCTCCAAGTACACAAATAAGAGGGTTTACTGTAGGGTTTGGGGACTTACTTTGGTTTTAGGGTTTAGGGTTTTAGGGTTTAGGGACACAAAGATGAGGGTTTAGGCTTTAGGGACTTATTTTGATGGCTCGAGGTCTAAAAATGATGCCTACCTTGGGCTACTTGGTCTCAGGGCTTCAAGCCATAAGCCCGACACCCTAGACCCGGAACCCTCGGCGCTTTTCCCTAGACCCTATTTTAGGGTTTAGGGTTTTGGGTATAGACCCTAAACTCTAATATAGACCCTAAACCCTAAACCCTAATATAGATCCTAATCCCTAAACCCTAGTATAGATCCTAATCCCTAAACCCTAATATAGATCCTAATCCCTAAACCCTAATATAGATCCTAATCCCTAAACCCTAAATCCTAATCCCTAAACCCTAATATAGATCCTAATCCCTAACAGGACGGTGAGCGGCGGCGACGCATCGAAGGAGCCCAGCGAGCAAGTGGCTTCGTCGAACTAAGGGTTCTAGAGGTTAGGGTTTAAGGTTTATGGTTTAGGGTTTAGGGTTTTAGGGGTTTGGGTTTCGGGTTTAGGGTTTGTGGTTTAGGGTTTAGGGTTTTAGGGGTTAGGGTCTGGGGCTTTTGGGCTTAGGGCTTATAAGGTTTAGGGATCAGGGTTTAAGGGGTCCTTTAAGGGTTCCCAGAAAGGGGTCAATAAGGGTACTAGAACGGTATCATAGGCCAAATCCTAAGGCCTTTAACCTTCTCGACCCGTAGAGCACCCTTACGGAACCCTTACGGAACCCTTACGGAACCCTATACATCCCGAAAAGGGTGCCCTAAACCCCAAAGCCCTAAAGGCCTCTGCGCCAAGGAAAAGTCGCGCAGAAGACCTCCAAGAAAGCCTCGTCGGAAAGCAGCGGGGCGGCCTGGTGGCGCCGCTTGACAGACGGCCGTAATATAGGGGCCTTAATTAGAATAGGATTCGCTGAAAAGGGTTTCTTTCAGAAGGGGTTTACAAGTTTATCAGGGTTACTTCATCGGGTTACTATAAGACCCTAAACCTTAAGCCCAAAGTCAAGCGTAAACAAGAATTATTCTGGGTGTCTACATGGTGGGTATCGGCTTTGGGCTGGTGGCGCCCCTTGACAGCAGCATAAATGCTGAGCGCCTCCATTGAAGGATCTCTTAAAAAAGGATTTCGTAAGCGACATATATAAGGGTTCCATAGAGGTTTGGGGTTTTGGAGCTGTTCTAGACTCTAGACACATGTACTGGTTAATGGGTTTTCTGCTAGCCCAGAGAACGCTGATGGAGTCATCGGTGCCGGCGCCAGTGCAGCCAACTCAAGCACAGTCAGAGCAGATGGCACCTCAAAAGTTTGGCCAGTTAATGTAGGGACCTAAATGCTTACCAATACTATGTAGGGGCGGGTTCCATATTTTAGATTATGGTATAATGGGCCCCAAACCGTGTTCTAATTATTAAGGCCCCTATATTAAACCCTAAACCTTGGAGAGCTCTGAGAAGAAGTCATTTGGTGAACCTGGAGAAAAAAGGCAGAGACACGAAAGGTGACAGAAACGCTACAGCCGCTTAGGGTTTAGGGTTTCAGTTACAGGGTTTTTCTAAGACCCGAGGCAGCATTTTAGGGTGTTGACTTCGGGGTTTGAGGATTTCGGCTGTTTCATCAAGTCAGAACTATAGGGGCCTTAACAGTTACCTACACTATTTTGGTGGGTTCCTTATTATAGTTCTAGTATAATATACACCAAAAACCCTATTCTAATTATGAAGGCCCCTACAGTACAGTACAGGGTTTCAGGCTTCAAGGCTGGGCAGTCAAAGTTCAGAGTATCAGGGCGTTGAGTCAGGAGAGACTTCCAACCCTAAGCCCACAGACCATAGACCCAAATCTCCGTAAAGATGACATCCGAAGCAGCCTACGCCTGAAGTCCCAAAGCCTACACCCCAAACTCCCTAAACCTACGGCCTTCGGCGTCGTGACTTTCCGGTTCAAAGTGAGAGGATTGCGGCCTAGGGCTTAGGGTTAAAAGTGTGGCTAGAGGCGTTGGGGATGGTTAGGTTGAGGAGTTGTTTTAGTTTGAATGCGTTCTTCTATCGTAATATATAAATATAAATATATATATATATACACACACACACATACATATATACATCTACACACACACACACACACTTACAGAGGCACCTTAAGCATTGGAAAAACCTGAGCACTAAGTTTTCGGTTTATTCTTCAGCTAAAGCTGCGGATTTCCTAGATGAGTTCTAACAGCCTGCAGCCCAAAGCAAAAGCCCTAGCCCTAGCCCTTAATTAACCTTTGTCCGCCGCCTTCTGTTTCACGGAACCCAAGCCCCGAACCCTAAACACCTCTAGACCGCCTGCTGAAGCAACAGGAATCTTTGCGGAACCCCACCAGACGTGTTCAACCCAAACCTTGAACCGAGCTGCTCTTGAACGAATCTTTTAGATAGTGTAGTACTTATATTCTGAAGAGGTACCCAACAAGACAGTATGTTTTACATAGCCTCCAAACTCTAAACCCTACACCCTTGTAGAACTTAGAGGAGTTTTCATAAAACCTAAAAATCATAAAGCCCAAGCCCTCAACGCTAAGCTCATCCAAATCCCAGCCCCTCTGAACCCTCATGGAATCCCATAAAACCCTCAAATGGTCCCTAAGCCCTCAACCCTAAACCCTAAACCCAAGCACTCAACCCTGGACCCTGAACCCCAGCCCTTAAGCCTAATGCAAAAGCCTAGATAATTACCAATACTACTTGGTGGGTTCCTTATTAGAATTATAGTTTATAGCGGGCCTCAAAACCCTATTCTAATTATTAAGGCCCCAAAACCCTAAGGTCTTTATAGTAGCACTCATAGAACCCTGTAAGGACCCCTTTCAAGGAACCCCCAAAACCCTATTCTAATAATAAAGGCCCTCTATATGGGAGTTTCCGAAAATTGGGGTACCTTATTTTGGGGTCCTGATAATAAGGATCCTACTATTTAGGGTACTATATTAGGGTCCCCTCTTTTCGGAAAACCCCATATTAAACCAAACCCTGAACCCTAAACCCTAAACCCTAAACCCTAGCCCTCTATATTCAACTCATCCCAGGATTGGGGTCCGTGTCTGCGGCATTCGGTGGAGCCCGGGCCCCAGCCTGCACCAGGGTTTACCGGAGTCATCGCTTTTTCGGTTTTGGGGTACAGGTTGGTTAACGGTTTAGGGTTTAGGGGTTTAGGGGTTTAGAGGTTTAGGGTTTAGGGTTTAGGGTTTAGGGTTTTAGGGTTTAGGGTTTAGGGTTTAGGGTAGGTGTGGGGTATAGGGGCTTTGGTTTTGTGTGTCGGGACAGAGAGACTTTTCAGAAGTCGCATAAGGCACCTTTAACCCTGCGGGGGATAGCCGAAACCCTACCCTACGGGTCCAAGTACCTAATAATCATATACTCTTCTGGATACTAACCTACAAAACTACTGTCCGTAACCCAAGTACATGCTTATTAGTTCCATTGGACCCTTGGGGCTGTATCACGCCCAAGCCTAAACCCTAAACCCTAAACCCTAAACCATGATGTTTGGTTGGACTCGGAACTCCCCTGAGAATCTGGATAACTTGGACGCTGCAACGTGGATCCAGGTGAGCCCCTATGTGTTTAGTGTGGAACCTACCTTTGGCTTTAAAAGTACGCCCGGGGGCTCCAGCTACCTAGTTTTAAAGTACATAGTGTGTGTATACATCTCTCTCTCTCTCTATGTATATATATATATATATGTATATGTATATATATATATATATAAAGGTAGTCAGACAGAATAACATGGCATCGCATGCATACATACATACCTACATGCATACACACACATGCACACATACATATATACATGTATACTCTCTTCCGGGGTGTATGTACGTATGTATGTATGTATGTATGTATTTATGTATGTATGTACGTATGTATGAGCGGAGAACTGAACTGGTAGACTGATGGATTGATTGGATGCTTGGTACGCAAGGCTTTAAGGAGGTTTGTGTCTTTATATGGCTTTAGGAATCCGGGTTTAGGGTGTAGGGTTTGTGGGCGAGTTTGAGGCCCACCAGCAGAAGAAGAATCCTGCAAGGAGGCCGCTTGCCTGTCAGTGAATCAGGGGCGTGTTCTGGAACATGGTTGGAGGTCAGGTTTGCAGTGTTGAAGTCGCAGCCAGGTCAGCATTCAAAACAAACATCACAGCAGCGTGGATAGACTGCATCGGCCTCTCTGGGGCTCAGGATTCAGGGTGTCGGGCAATTCCGCAGCGAGTGCACACCAATTTTGCATCCAGAAAGTGTGGTTTGGGCATCAAGCTTCAGCTTTCCTGAAAGTCTTCAGCAGCTATTATCCTTCCAATCATTGTCGCTTCTGTGCGGAAACGTGTCATGCTGGTCAGAGGAGACAGAATTTTAGGGTTCAGCAGGTCAAGGGACTCCCTACAGTAGCGAAACTCTACACCCTGATCCCATAACACCATAAGCCCACAGCAGCGAAGGATTACCATGCAGGAAGGCCAAGAGCAGCCGCCGACACAGGGCACAAAGTGAGCAGCGGGTCCCGGGACCTTAAGGGTCCAACGTACTTCGCATTGGATATTCGGGTCTGGAGTTTAGGATAGCAAGCAGTAATTCTTTAACCCTTAACGAAGTAATATAGGGGCCTTGATAATTAGAATAGGGTTTTGATCTACTACAACTATAATAAGGAGCCACCAAAACCCTATTCTAGTTACTAAGGCCCCCACATGATTCGTACCACCACAAAACTGCAAGCAGCATGGTTCTGATAATTATTATATTATATACGTTGAAGGCCCTGATACTGTGCGGGCGTTCGGAGTGTGTATGTTGCTGTTTGAGACTGCGGGTGAGTAAATTTACAGATTGTTGTTCAGTGATACTGTTGATGTATCATCAGCCGTACCGGTACGAGTGTTAAAGGCTTGTTGCATGATCTTTGGAATTAGAATTAGAAGATTTTGCACCTTGATGTGCGTCGGCATTGTTGTGGTTGCGAGCCAGAACCCAAAACCCTAAGTCCTATATCCTAAACCCTAAATCCTAAATCCTGCATCGAAACCCTGAATAACCCTAAACCCTAAGCCCTAAACCCTGATACTGTGGGCAGTCAGTTGCAAACAAGTTTTTGGTAACTTCTGGTCTTCCTCTTGGACCCGTCGAAATGCTCTACCTCTGGGATTCACGATTTTGGCATCACTGTTCGGGTTTCTGAAACATGTATGTAGACGCGGGCATAGATATTTGTTCCAGTATACCGAAGATGCTGTCTTCTTGTGTCGTGGGTATGTAAGGACGGTCTACCATCCAGATAGGCCTGTCAGTGGTCCAAACCTTCCCGGCAGACTTTCTTGACCACATACCTAAACCCTAAACCCCAAACCCCAAACCCTAAAAACCGTACAGCAATGCCCATAACAGTCTTGAAGCTGAAGATCCTAAGCGCCTAAACTCGATCAACCTAATATCCGAAGCCCTGCACCCTAATAACCTGGTTTTAGGGTTTAGGGTTTAGGGTTTAATACCCTAATATCCGAAGCCTTAGACCCTAAACTTGTAATATATATATATATATATACATACATATATATATATATACACATGTATACATATATAGAGGCTCTGGGCCTTGAATCCACTGGAAGTCCAGACCCTGAGTCCGGGTGACCCGGCTTCAGCTAGCACGTGGAACGTGGGAGTTTTCGAGACCCGGAGACTCCAATACCCCCTAATTAAGGAATATACCTTAAAGCATATTAGGAATCCTACTATGATTTTAAGTATATTCCTTAATTAAGGGGTATTGGAGTCTCTGGGGACGACCATGAAGCTCCCACATCCTAAATCTAAGGTTAAACCCATGGGCCTCTAGTATGGGTCCTTAACCCTGGGACCCTTATATACTTACTATATACCCTATATGTACCCACATCCTAAACCCCTCAGAGCCTAGGACTCTAGGGACTCATATTTTTAAGGGTTTTGGGCCCAAAGACCCTATTATATTAGGCTTTTGGGCTATTTTGATGCTAAGGGAGAGCCTTACCCAGAGACTCCAATATCCCTTAATTAAGGAATATAGACTTTAAAATTATAGTAGGATCCCTAATTATGATTTAAAGTATACTCCTTAATTAAGGGATATTGGAGTCTCTGGGTGCTATAGGGGCCTTAATAATATTATTTTGGTGGCTCCTTCTCAGAATTATAGTATTATGGGCCCCAAAACCCCATCTAATTATTACGGCTCCCAGATTAGAGCCTACACCCTCAAATCCCGAAGCCGTAAACTCCATAAAAGCTCAGACCCGAAACCCCAAACCCTGGACCTGTAATTTGAAAGCACCCACATCCGAACCCCCTCGAATGTCAAAGCCCTATAGACCCTAAACCCTCAAATCCCCAGACAATAAAGAACCGAAGCCCTGAACCGTGAGACCTAAACCGTGAAAAAATCACACATCCTAAACCTCTCAGAGCCATGGACCCTAAATGCAAAAGCCCTAAACCCCCAAAGCTCTAAACCCTAAACCCTACACCCTGAATAGTCCCCACATGCACTCGTGGTTTCTTGAAACTGGAGACACCGCGCCTGAACTTTTCCGAAAGAGTCTCGGAGTCCAAATTCGAAGTCCAGAAAAGCATTGAAGTCTTCAACCTACTGTAGGGGCCTTAATAATTATAATGAGGTTTTGGGCTCCTTAATAATGCTATTATTCTTATAAGGAACCATGAGGAATCATATTGGTAACTATGAGGCTTCTACATTAGTAGTAGAGTAGGTAACCTTTAACTTTTTTGGGGGGTACTATAGCCCCTACATATGTTCCTAAAGGTTAGCAAATCGTTCCTAGGATACTGGACAAGAGCATTATAAGTCTTCTACAAGGAAGCATAATGCTTCTGGAGTTTGGGGTTTCGGTTTAAGGTTACATGTTAAGGGCTCCTGTAAGGTTACTTGAGGGTTTAGGGTCTGGGGGTGTAGAGGTTCGTTACGTTTAGGGTTCGAGCCTAAACCCTAATCCCTAAACACTAAACCTTAAACTCTA
>CAJNDV010036988.1:604-20873 GCA_905221635.1 Symbiodinium sp. CCMP2456 | reverse complement strand
AGCTGTTGCTGGTGTGCACTTGAGCCAAAATGGCTACGGGTTCGTGAGCAACCCCAAGACGAAACAAGCTCGCACATCAGCAGGGTGGGTGGGTGGGTGGGTGGGTGGGTGGGTGGGACTTTTCTGTCCTCAGCTCACCTCTGAGCATGCTACAGCGGATCTGATGCATTGCCAGGTCAACACTGCACGGCCCAAGAAAGCGTACAAAGTCAAGCATACAGTTGCTGTTGGCACAAAGGCTGCCAAGTACACCGGGCATGCTCTCAACGACATAGGTGAAACGATCAATCAAATATCAAATATATTTCCGAATATAAAACGACATTCATCAATCCAATAAACATTCAAACGTTCTCCAGGGATTTGGGCGGGGGAACGAAAAACTCTTACAAAGCTTTGGGTCCCACTCACCTCACTGCGAGCAGACATACAAGTTCGCATGCTCGCACATGGATGCCCTAGTGAAATTTCCAAAGAAAATTTGTTCTGCAGGGACAAAACTCATCCGTGCACGCTCGGAGTTTGTTCTTGTTTTCTCTCTGCAAAACACCGGGCATGCTTTGAACGACATAGATGAAACGATCAGTCAAATATATTTCCGAAAATAAAACGACAAGACCTGCCCAACTCAGACGGTCTCTATTTTGCCATGAAAGCACATTGGCCCGCCTCGAGTAGAACGTGGTCACTGAGCCATGGCACATTCCATGACTTCGAAACACCGTGCGACTTTTCAGTAGGCGCTGTATGACACATTAGTAACTGTGAAAAAATTCGATTCTGCGGAGAACGTTGCAAGACCAAAGTGCAGTACCCCACTATATGCGATTCACTGTCGTCAAACGCGGAAACTCTAGCTATAGGGAAGTCTTTGTGGCTCCTCGCTTGGTAGTTTAGCGGTAGCGCAGTAAAGTGGGGTTGCCCAAGACCAGCGGGGCTGCGCCCCAGACCTTCGACGAAGGGGGAGCTTAAGGGGGCTTCAAGGGGGCTTCAAGGGGGGGGCTTAAGGGTCACCCCCGTAAGGGGTCTTAAGGGGGGGGGAAGGAGGGAGGGGGGACGAAGCGTCGAAACTTGAAGGGGGGCTTGCAGGGGAGCTTTCGAGGGGCTTCAAGGGGGAGCTTCAAGGGGGGCTTCAAGGGCGGTCTTGAAGGGGGGGGCTTGAAGGGGGCTTGAAGAGTGGCTTAGGAGGCTTTAAGGGGATCAAATCGCGACCCGAAACTCCAGATGCAAACCTCAAAACTAATTTCAACGGTGGACTCTTGCAAGTAATGCGGCAAAACAATAAAATTTCAAAGTTGTATCAAATCTTGCAGCGTGTCGAAAGCCTCGGAAATCTGAACAGCTGTGATGGACTCGTCCCCTTCAAGAGTCTTGAAGGGACTTCAAGTGAACTTCAGAGAAAGACTTGAAGGTGACTTGAAACAAGGCTTGAAGAAAGACTGAAGGGTCTGAAGGTTGCTTGACCCAAAGGTCCATTTCATTTTGATTTGATACAGCACTTCAAAGCTCTCTTCGCCTTTGAAATGTCAAAGTTAGATTTCTCATTGCTTTTTTCATTTTAGTTTGCTCTCACGCGGCTCTGTGTGACAACGTGGCGTCTTTTGCTTTCGCAAGTAAGTGTTTGGGGGAGTTTCCAATTCTTTGAAGCTTCCTTGAAGCCCTCTTGAAGGTGCAGCTTCTGCTTCTCTTGTATTTTCTTCGCAAAACCACAAAAAGCGATTTCGTGTGGCTTCTTATTTTTTTCAGTAACTTTAAGTTTCGTGTGGCTGTTTTTTGGCATTGGTGGCTTGCCTTTTTCTTCTCTTATCTTCGTGTCTTGTATTTTCGATTTCGTGCTCTTTGTTTTGCTTGAGATTGTTGTTTCATTTTGGGTTTTCTTTCGTGCTTCTTCTTTTGATTGGTGATTGCGTTTTGTTTCAAAATAAAACCTTCCACACAGTGGCTTCGCTAACTCTTGCAAGTCGATTTCGCATGGCGTCTTTTTTCTTTTGGTGGTGATTGCGTATTGTTCTTGTCTTTCTTGTGCGTTTTTTGTCTGAGCTTGTTGTTTTTTTTTTTCATTTTAGTTTCTTTTCATGTAGCTTCTTCTTCTTTTGCGTTTTGTTTTGTTGAGGGGTCGACGCGTCTCTGGGACGTTCTGAAACGTAGTGACTTACAGAGCTTCCTTCTTTTTGACTTTATCATTCAAGCCAACTCTTGCCAAACTCCCTTCTCCCGTACTTTTCGAGGTGCTGATGCTCTTTGTGCGGATATTGCACGGTTGAACATTGTCGATTGTGCAATGTATGAGAAAATTTGAAAGATTTTTTCATCGTTTCTCGATTTGCTTGTCGCTTTGCACGGCACGAGTCCAAGCAGCCAACAACTGAGTTGCAATTGCTCTTAAAGATAGAGACAAGAAATCGACGTCTTTATTGACAATGAAGCTTCCTAGCATGAATTTACTTGGTGTCACATCCATGTCTGGAAGAAAATATTCAAATGCAGCAAATCAGTATCTTCAAAGACTCTTCACGGGCACAAGTGCAGAAAATTTTAAAGGTATGCAAAGCTAAAGGAGATGCCGACTCTGTCGGCCAGTCCGGACGGCCGTTTTTTTTCGAAATGTCTCCATCCAAAATCGAAGTTTTCAAAATGACGAATTCTGACCATGTCTTCGAAACCAGCCTTGCCAACACAGAGCAGAGTTGGAGTATTTTTCTCTTAAGAGCTCTGCGATCGTGGCAGGGTGCTTTGAACCAATTAGTTTCGAGCCATTTGGAACGGGCTATTTTGCGGACTTGGTCCGCTCCAACATCTTGAATCTTGCAGATCGAGTACCGAATCCACTTCGTGGAGGCAGCAGTTGAGACGAGTCGAACCATCAGTTTTCAAGCTTTGAAGTTCATGTCCTTCTGTTCCAATGGGCTCAGTAGCGATCCCTGTACATTTGTTTTCCGTGGGACATTCCAACTGAGACAATAAACTTGGGAGTCTTCGGTCATGGACCCCCGGAGAAACGAACAGCAACGAACAATGTACTCAAGCGGTTGGTGGGAAACCCTCCGAGAGTACGTTAGTTGTTGGTGAAGAAGCTTTGTTGGTTGTTTGAAAACTCACCGCTTTTGCATGCACGTACAGTCGGGGATGGTGTTGCACGCAAGTACGCACTAAGTAGGCCTTGTGTGTTAATACTACAACATTTTGCAATATACTACAGTATGCCTCAATGAATTATAACATTCTGCAACTCGCTATTGTACAAGACACGTTAGACTATGATGTTTTTATTACAATACATCATAATACACTCTAATAGACTCGAAGATACTTTAGTATGCTCGATCAATTGGACAATCAGATCTTGGATCGGCAGGAAATTTATTCGGTACTTTTGAAAATGCTATTTCAATGACAAAGCAAAATTGTGTCGGGACCGATGAGTAGGTTTAGGGTTTAGGATTTAGATCAGTTCACCCAGCGTTTGCGACGTTTCTTTTGGACAACATCTCCGGACTTATGGAGGGCGTTTTCCCAGATCCCACTGGTTTGGTCCATGTGTGTGGTCTTCGACATGCAGACACTGACGTTGTGGAAGTTTACTCTCGCTTATGACCACGTGATGTGTCCATCCATGGAAAGATTCCCTAGAATTTCTCTGTAGCAGAAAATCAAAATGACGTTCGTCTGCATGACATGACGGCATAATGTACGTGATCGGTTACAAGAAGCAGTCATGGCAGGAGATTTTCTTGAAGCTGCAAGCAGGGCCTTGTAGTGTTTTCACGACGCGGTCCGCAGTGTCGTGCTGCAGCGATGTATCTGCCGCTCTTAGCGGTAAGCTTACGATTGATGCATCGTCAGCTGTTGTCGCCGCATTCACTTGTCGACCGATGGTCGGCATATGTTTGTGAACAGGACGCGCTCTCATTTCTGGGCGATGATGCCCATATTTCTCGGCTCAGCTGAAATGCTACTGTAGAGATGCGGCGCCTGACGTTTGCAGAGCATGCCTCTAGAGGAAGGTTCAGGGCTAAGCATGCTTGTTGATGTTCGTATGCCGTCTTGACCTTGCTTCGGACTGACTAGTCTGAGCTTAGCGCAACCAGTCCGTCAGCAGATGCGACTTTGGTAGCTGGTCCCGGTTGTTGTAGCTCGTTGTCTGAGGCCAAAGCTCCGGCCCTGAAAGGGGGAACATCAAGAAGTGTCGCACCAAGACACGTATTCCATGCAGCGACGAGGGGCACAGCATTTCTTTACGGGGTTGTGTGCTCGCTGCTCTGACATTCTGTGTCTCGATCGCTGACCAGAGGTATGCTGGTCTTGTGCATGAGATCGGTATTGTCAAGGACAGCTGCTTGAAATGTGTTTCTCTCTGTGCGCGAGAGATTCCTCGTTGAGCAGGGGCGTTCCTTGTTTTGCGGATTGCCGACCCTAAACCCTAAACCATAAACCCTTAGTCTAAACCCTAAAGCCTAAGCCATAAGCCCTGAACCCCAAACAGGGCAACGGCCGAAACGCACATTCGAAATCCTGGCCAACCTCCGAAAGCAAGAGCTTAAAGCATCGCGAGACTTTAGACTTTAGCCTCAAAGCCGTGCGCTGCATGAGGAGTATTCTGCTGAATTCTATGTGGGCTCTACAGGGCTTCTATCAAGGTTTGGTGGTGAGGGTTTAAGATACCAAAATCTTTTCTGCAGAAATGGCAGTGGCCCCAGGAGTGAGTAGTTCATGATGGCATCTAGGTTTCTGCAAGGCATGGTGAAACTGATTTAGGCTGTTTTCAGCACGGAACACACAGCCAAAGCACCTCCCCTCCCACCCCGCTTTCAAGAGTGGTTAAAGGGGAGCCGGCGCAGACTTCAAAAAGACATCCGAAACACAGGACCCGAAACTGCATTTCCAAGCCCTAAACCTTACAGAAACCTCAACCCCAGAGCATTTCGAAGCACGCAGAAGCTCAAACTCCACACAAATAAAAGCCCATGAGATGGCCCACGGTTTAAGACTTGAGTATTAAAGAGTTACGGCTTGAAGTCCTACATGGGGTTTCGTGGGACCTAGTAGCTGGGGTTACAAACAAGATTATACCCCCAGGTACAGTTGTAACTGTAGTTACTCGGTCCCCTGAACCCCCGAACCTCCAGCGCTTGCAAGCGAAACCCGCCGGCCAGGAGCACGTCGAGCGGGAGAAGCATCGTCATGGGCTTGAACAGGAGTCGCTGAAGGACACATGGGGGCGTAGTGCTTGAAGGAGGTTCTGATTTTGCGGTGTTTTCTCTGAGGTTACATGCAATGTCTTCAGCCGTGCATGTTTGTTTTGGTTGCTTCTCGGGCGACGATCATTTTAAGGGTACAAGGTTGAGGATGTAGGTTTTAGGGTTGAAGGTTCCAGTCGCTGTTCTCACCATGTTCATGGCAACGTCAGCACAGTAACGACAACAGGCAACAGGCAAGAACAACAACCGAACGACAACCTGTTTGGGACCGCCAATTGGCAATAATAGCAACAACTGAGTTAGCAGCAAGGACAGCAGTGAAACACTGCTATCATCGAACCATACTTCCATACCTGCTACCCCAAGACCCCCAAACCTAAACCCTAAATAATCCTAAATCCAAATAAACCCTAAACCCTAAACCCTAAACCCTAAATAATCCTAAATCCAAAACCTAAACCCCAAAACCCAAACCTCATCGGAACAAAATCGTGTTGGTGCAGAAGAGTGGAGAGCACCTCTCGCACTTCCGCTTGTCATGAACAGATCCTCAACATCCCCAGCCTTAAACCCAAAGCCCCAGACTACATGGAGGTTCATGGGACTTAGTAGGTATAGTTACAAGTACCTTACTTGTGGTAATAAGATTTAATAAGTAGCTATAAGTATAGTTAGCTCCTTTATAGCCCCAGTTCCCAAGCCCCATGAACCTAAAGCCTAGTTACCAAGCCCCCCTCGAACCTTGGTTTCTCAACCTGAGCCCGGAACTCAGGGATACGGAAACCCAAGCTCCCAGCCCCGGACATACCGTTGATGATAGTATTCCCGCATTACCCATAGTGATGTCCTAGACCCTAAACCCTAAAATCATAGTAGTGAATATGGTGAATATGGTTCATACGGCTGATGATATTTGGGGTTTAGGGTTTCGGGGTGTAGGGTTTAGGGTTTGCACTAGTACGGAAGAAACCTTGAAAAGGGCCTATTATGCTTAACACTGGCCGACTTTTCGATGCACGCCTACTGGCTGGACGTTGGTGCGGGAATCAAGGGTTTTCGGCGCTGACCTAGTGGAATACGTTTGTTTGGGTGGCCTTCTTATGCTTAACACTGTCCTATTTTGGAGGCTGGTTGGATGCACGCCGATGGTGCAGGCAAAAAGCGCTCCGGATCCATTTGTTTGGGTGGCATCGTTATGCTTAACACTGTCCTAGTTTGCGGACTGGTTGCATGCACGCTTGGTGTGCGATCTTCACAAGCCTTGTCAGACCCATCCCGGCGCCCCGCCCCGGCCTGCCCCGGCACCGTGCCTTCCCTCAGAGCAGTCGGTAGCGGTCGGTAGCTGTCGGTACGGTGGAGGTGGGCGGGGGCGGGGCCGGGCGGCCCCGACGGGCTCCCAACAGCTCCTGACACCTAATGAGTCGGTGGGGTGGGCGGGGTGGGGCGGGGCCCGACGCCTCCCCACAGCCCCCACAGCTGCCCCCGGCGCCCTCAGAGCAGTCGGCACCGAACTGTCGGTCGTCGGTGGGGTGGGGGCGGCCCCGACGCCTCCCGCTCTCGTAGCTGTCGGGAGCTGGACGGCGGCGTCGGTAGCCACTGTGGGCAGCTGTCTTGGCTGTCGGGAGCCGTCGGGGCCGCCCCACCCCACGACCGACTGCCTCGGTGCCGGGGCAGCCGGGGCGTGCCGGCGTTGGTTGTAGCGAGCGGTCGGAGCCGCGTGTGGGGCGGGGCGCGACCGACCGGTGTGTCCGGCGTGGGAGCAGGGGGTAGCGGTCGTTTTGCTAGCAGTCCACAGTAGCCGTCATCCCTGGGGCGGGACCAACAACCACCTTCCTAGGCACGGTTCTGGAACTGGTGCTGGTCCCGCCACGCCCTCTGCCCCTGCACCGTGCCCGGCTCGGAGCAGTGCGTGTCGCGTCGGTTTGTGGGCGGGGCGGCGGGGGCTGGGGGAAGGGGAAGGGGGGGGGGATTTGGGGGGCGGGGCACGAGACCAAATCCTAAAACCACTCTCTTGACACCGGTTTGGCCCAACGAAACCACAAAATTGGCACCGGGGGTTGCCCCAGCTTTGGACCCGGATCTCAAAAACTTATGTTAAGCATAATAGGAATTTTTCAAAATATACCATAGTTCCCATAGCTTAGGGTCCTTAAGCTAATGCAGGGTTCATAATATCACCAGCAGTATTGCACGTTCAGCCAGCTACCGTATCCAACCCACTTCAAGCACACTGATCCCTGCACCCTGCAGCTTAAGCCCTAGACCCCCGGATTCCCTGAAACAAAACTCTATGCCCTAAGCTCCGAACTCCCTCCCCAACAAGACCGAAGCTCCGAACTCTTGCGAAATCTGCCTGAAACCCTATCAAGCCCTTATTTAGCCTCAGCATATGTTTTGGCAGGCCTTTTATAGGCCCTAAATCCACCCTAAACCCTCCCTAAACCCGTACACTCTAAACCCCTATACGCCAAACCCCAAACCCTAAACCCCTATACCCCAAACCCTAAACCCTAAACCCGCACACCCTAGAGAAAGCCTCAACCTCCTCCTTTTGCAGGCCCAGCTCCGCAACAAGGAACGGGAAGCCCTCGCCGTCCAGAAAGAGCTTTCTGTGCAGCTGAGGTGCCCGGAGACTCCGAAACCCTCAGTTGGAGGTTTGGGGTTTGGGGTTTAGGGTTCGGGGTTTAGGGTCTAGGGTTTAGGGTTTGGGGTTTAGGGTTTGGGGTTTCGGGAGTTTAGGGTTTGGGGTTTAGGGTTTGGGGTTTAGGGTTTAGGGTTTAGCGTTTAGGATTCGGGGTTTAGGGTGTAGGGTTTGAAGTTTGGGGTTTAGGGTTTGGGATTCAGGGTTTGGGGTTGAGGGTTTAGGGTTCAGTTTAGGGTTCGGGGTTTAGGGCGCTTTGGGATGAAGGCCCGGAGTATGCCGCAACTCATATTAGGATTCCTGTTGCATCCTTAATAAGGAACGGGCTTCGAAGTCTGTGTGTGGGAGAGCTGTGCGTTGAAGCCATGGTGTTTCCTAGTGCGGTGTGGGGTTTTGGTTTGGAGGCTTAGGGTCTGCGGTTTGGGATCAATGTCGGGGCATTGCAGGAGAGCTTTCAATATTGAATCTGTCCTGCCCTACCCTCTTTTTGGGCCGATGCCTAAGGAGTGAAAGTCCCAGAGCTTCTCATGTTGTTTTTGGGCCCCAAGAAAAGCCTTTGGGGTTTAGGGTTTAGGGTTTCTTGGCTTGGGGTTTAGGCGTTTGGGTTTAGGGCTTGAACTTCACCGCAACCAGCACTCAACCCTGCATGTCCTGTATTGTTTCTGGGGATTCAAGGTTGAAAAAACCCTAACCCCCCACACCCGAACAGCTAGACACCCCTAGACCTTAAACCCTAAACCCCAACCCTAAACCCTAAACCCTAAACCCTAAACCCTAAATCCTAAACCCTAAACCCTAAACCCTAAACCCTAAACCTTAGACCTCAAACCCTAAACCCTACAGGTGTGCGGGTCGATCCTACCAGCAGCTCCTCAATGGCTGCAGGGAGCTCCAGGCGAGATGGTTTAGGGTTTAGGGTTTAGGGTTTAGGATTTAGGGTTTAGGATTTAGGGTTTAGGGTTTAGGTCTCCCAGAAGGAAGCATCAAACTTTACAGAGCTTCCTTCAGCTTCTACGTATCGGGTTTGTGGCGCTTGAGTTTAAGGGCTTCGCGGCGTAAGTTCACGGTTTAGGGTTTAGGGTTCCCTAAACCCTAAGCCCTAAACCCTAAACCTTTTCATGTCGGACTTTTGGGTCGTATGGCCGTTCAGGATGAGGATTGAGCCTCGGGTTTAGGGGTTTAGGGGTTTAGGGGTTTAGGGGTTTGGGGGTTTAGGGGTTTAGGGGTTTTGGGGTTTAGGGGTTTAGGGTTTAGGGAGGATGCCTGTCATTTCATGTTCGATACCCAGAAGCGGATGATCATGTAGCATTGCTTTTCGGCAAGGATGGCAAGGATGTCAGTGTCGAGATCCAGGTGTTGTAGCCCTTAGGGACCTTGTCTCGTCGTACACTGTCGGTTTGAGGGTTTAGGGTTACACAAGCAGAACAGCAAGGCTTGAAAGCTCAGGTCGTTGCGCATGGTATGGAGTCGTGCCGGAGTTACTACGTGGCATGTGTAGAGTGTAGAAATCGAATCTATACGATGACAAGTAACATGCGGTATCCATTACAGTATTACTATAATTTACTTGAGCGAGATATGAAATATTGTGCATTGAGATTTAGACCCTGCAGTGCATTTTGTCACTTTGTTTCGAGTAGCTATATGGGCCGTTGTACATTTTCCCATCCCTGTGCTCATCCGCTATAGTGTTGTATTGGCATGGAAATGTACCAGCATATATTGATCCTTCAGTAAGGGCACAGCTAAGCAGCCATAAAGAAGGTATATATGCAGCTACAGGTTTTGATTCTTTCCAGGTGCTCATTTGCAGTCTACGTCTGTTTCGAGTTCTGGTAGACGCTGGTGGTGTGTAGGGCCTGGGTGAAAGATGTGCTGTAGGCTTGCCGCCGGATCCCAAAACCCTAATCGGAAAACCCTAAGGCCCTAAATTCTTCAGAGAAAGCTTGGAGTCTGTTTCTACCGAAACCGTCAGCCCTAAAATCTAAACCTGAAATCTTACACCCTGAACCCAGATTCCCTGAAGCACAGAAAGTGTTGAGTATGTGGCTTGTGGCCAGGAGCAGCTGGATGCTGAGAAGGCGGACATGCAGTTGTTGCTTGAAGTCCGAGGAGCAGCTGTTCAACTTCGGAAGAAGATTAGGTACACAGGGTTTAGGGTTTAGGGTTATGCATGGGCGCGTAAATAAATATAAATATAAATATAAATGTAAATATAAATATAAGTAAATAAATACTGTATATACATACATATATATATATATATATATATCATGGCACTTGCGCTGGGGCCGCTGGAGTACAGTACATGTTCTTCAAAAATCTTATTTTGCACTTTGTTGGGGGTGTGGAGAACCCTCAATACCCTTACGGCCAACCCGAGTTCCTAAACCTTACCTGCATTAACTCGAACAACCCCAAACCCTAAACCTATACCTGATTCTTGAGCCTTAAACGCTTAACCCCGAAAGCTATTGAACCCTCAACCCTAAACCCTAAACCTATACCTGATTCTTGAGCCTTAAACGCTTAACCCCGAAAGCTATGGAACCCGGAGCCCGCTTTTTCGACCCTAAAGCCAAACTCCTAAAGCCGAAAGCGCCCAACCTGCTCGCGCAGGTCGCTCGCGAAAGAGACAAGTTGCCCTACATTGATGAGGCCGTCTTAAAGCCCTAAGCTAATACCTGCATAGGCGTCTCTGGACTTTTGCCATATTGAATAGACCTTGAACCCCTAAACCCTAAACCCTAAACCCTAAACCCCAAAGCCCTTAAGAGCCTAATGTCCCTTGGCCGGTCGCATCCCAGATCCGCGCGCTTAAAGCGCAGCTGAACAAGGGCGACAAGCCCTGGCGGGATGAGGCGGTGCAGGGTTGGGGTTTACTTAAGGCTGTTTAGGGTTTAGGGTTTAGGGTTTAGGGTTTAGGGTTTAGGTTAAGGATCATGGGACTTAGAAAGTAGGGTTATAACTAAGGTAACTATACTTATAACCCCCATTAGGGGACTTATAACCTTACCATGATCCTCCAAGTAGGGTTTACGGGTCGATTCGGGGTTCGGGGTTTGCGGATAAAGGAGTTTAGGGTTTGGGGTCTGAGGTGTACGAGTTCAGGGTACAGAAAGCATGCCGGAGAGCACAATATGTCTAGATTCAGTCTAACAGTTACACACGTCAGTCTCTGGGAATGTGCAAGAGGTGTGCAAGCCACCGCAGGAACATTGGTGCCATGTGCATCAGTCGTGTTCAGAAAGCATCGGTGTCGATGAAAAAAGGAGACAATCAACTCTGAGTCCTTGAGCTGATGAGCTGGTTTCAGAGTTTGAGGCTGTCCGCGACACAGCGTTGCGCTTTGTGTTTGGGCTTGGACGTATTTCATGCTTCAGGGTGCGGAAATGTAGGGAGAAAGAAGGCCGGGGACTGTAAACCAGGGGTTGGCAAAGCTGGTGAGAGTTCAGCACCTCTGCAGATCTCGAAGCGAGATGCCAAGATCCTGAAGCTGCAAGAAGCGGTCCGTGCCCCCAGTCCAGGCGGAACGGACAGACAGTGTTGGAGGGTTCCCATCTCTCATCGGAGTTTCGAAGTAACCCTGAACCCTAATCCTTGAACCCCGAACCCCAAAACCGAAAACCCTAAACCCTAAACCACCAACCCTAAACCCTAAACCCTAAGCCCTAAGCCCTAAACCCTAAACCCTAAACCCTAAACCCCAATCTCCTACAACCTGCCTTGAAACTTTGCGACCCAACAGGCAGAGCTGTGGCCTCCAATCCCGAAGCTCTGAAGCGAATGCATTTAGGGTTTGGGGTTTTGGGTTTAGGGTTTGGGGTTTGGGGTTTAGGTTTAGGGTTTGGGGTTTGGGGTTTAGGGTTTGGGATTTAGGGGTTTATGCACAATTCACTATAAGATTCCATAGTCTACCATCATAGACTATGGTGATGCTTTAAAGGTGTTGGAAGCGAGTCTTGATTCGGTTGAGGATTTCACACCTTATTGTACTAACCCTAAACCCTAAACCCTAAACCCTAAACCCTAACTTGATCTTCGGATCTCCTCCTCCAAATTCCCTTCTACTACGCCCTAGCCTTAAACCCCTCATCCAAGCCCCATCGCGGATCCGAATAGTAATAATAATAATAGCAGTAATAATGATACTAACAGTAATACCCAATAACAACACCAAAATACATAATTTTTCAATAATATACATACAGTACTAGACCATGACTGTGCGAACCCAGGCCAACAACCAGGACATCCGCCTCAAAGAGGCTGTAGAATCGATCGAGCCAGTGTCCGGCCCTGAGCCACAGATGCCTTCAGCTTGGGCTTCCCAGAGGGTTCAGGGCTCCTTTAGGGGAGTACTATAGGGAAGTAGTGTCCAGGGTTTCAGGACCTAGGGTTCAGGATTTGGGGCTTAGGAGGCTTTCAATTTAGGGTTCCGGGTTCAGGGTTTTGGAGGGTTCAGGGTTTCGGGTTCAGGGTTCAGATTGTTGAGATTTAGCCTTCAGTTTCGCATGTTGCCGTTACATAGGGGCTATTTCAAAACTACCAGTAGTGAGGTCTAACTATGGCCTTGATACGATCTTACAGCGACATCAGCAACCCTAAACCCTAAACCCTAAACCCTAAACCGTAGAGTTTAGGGAGCTGGGAGCCACGGATCATACATCCACAAAAGGATGCAGAACCCAGGACCTGAAACCTAGAGGTCTAAGACCCCAAACCCTTAAAAAGAACCCAGGCCCTACACCCGAAAGCCAAAACCCCGTAACTTAAGCCTTTAACCCTAGGTTTACCAAAGGGCTTTAGGGTTTTGTATTTCGGGTTAAGGGTTTAGGGGTTTAGGGTATGGGCTCCTTAGAGGATTTTGATTTGGATTTCGTTCAAAAGAGAGACTAGTACTTTATCAACTCCCCTAGGGAGAAGTCCAGAAGGTCTTTGTATGGTTTAGTCAGGTTTATTAGAGCCCATGTAGAGGGTCCATGTAGCAATGTAGTATACACTTAGGCCTTAAATGCGGGTGCAAGCTGGTGAGTCCGATAGGTCCTGCATGGGGTGCCCCCTGAACCCTTAACGCGAAACCCGTGGTCCCAAACCCTTAACCCCTCAACCCTGAGCCCGAAACCCTAAACCGCCTAAACCCCAAACCCTCAAGCAACAAGCAAACATTGGTTATATGTTGGGCTTTTGTTTTTTTCGATCCGAGGAACTAGTACAATCTCCAGGCAGCGGCAGGGACAGGCCCACCAACAGCCCGAGCACCTTGACTTAGTCCTGAACTGTCGAAGCAGACCAATGCCCAGATCTCTTAGACCCTAAACCCTAAACGCAATCCTAAACCGCAAAACCTCAACACCCCATAAACATAAACAAAAAGCACCGCTAACCCCTTGCCCCCCGCAGAACACCGGACCCGAACCCAGAAGAGAGTTGCTACAGACTCTAAACCCTAAACCCTAAACTGTCCACAGTGTAAGCCCCATACAGAGCGAGTCTCGCGGATGGAGAAAGAGGCTATTGCACTTAAAGGAAAAAGACCCAAAAACCCGAAACCCAAAAACCCCAAAAGTCCCGAAATTCGAGGCGAAGAGAGGGCGAGAAGAAGCTCAAGGCCGCTGAGGTGCAGAGGGAGCAGAACGCTAAAATCCTATTCAGACCCCGACACGTAGGGTTTAGGGTTTGGGGTTTAGGGTTCAGGGTTTAGGGTTTAGGGTTAAGCCTTGCAGGAGCGGGCGGAGAGCATCCAGAAGGAGGTCACGTACCTCCAGCAAGCCTTGGAGGTGGGTTTAGGGTTTAGGGTACGTACCTGTAGCCGACAAAGGACCTACCTTCTTTAGGGTTCCTTATTCTGGCTTCTGTACATAGTATCTTAAAAGATAGGTCTTCAGGGCCACAGGGTAGGTCTTCGGTGTGCAAAGCAGCTGTGCCATGTGCCCGGAACTTGGGGGCCTACCCGGTTTCCCTCTCTGCGTTCAGGGTTTAGGGGGCTCGGGAGTTTCGGTTTTCAAGGGGGTTCAGGGTTTGGCGCTTTAGGGGTCTCGGGTTTAGGGATTTTGTCTTTAAGGGTTTGGGATTGTCGATGATGTCAGCAAGAAGCCGCCAGCATAGGAGCAACAGTATCAGCAGCATCATTCGCATCAGCAGCCTAAGCAGCTTCAGAAGCATCAGCAGTAGCAACAGCAGCAAAGGCAGTAGGAATGAGATGGCGGAGTGAGACAGCGAATACATGTGTACCTACGTATGTAGGTATGGATTGGTTTTCTGTTTGTTTTGGCTGCTTGCTCGGCTGTGTTTGTATGCTTCCTGATTGAACTGTTGAGTCTGTGTGTATATGTATGTATGTATGTATGTATGTATGTATGTATGTATGTATGTATGTATATATATATATATATAGAGGCTGCACTTATATATACACATACATATGCATATACATGCATATATATATATATACACATACAAATATATGTATGTATATATATATATATATATCTAGATATGCAAAAACACATATGTACACAGACTTACACTATCTATAGAAACATTCCCATCCGTGTCTACAGACTTGTCTCATGTGCTTACGTAGGAGTCAGGCTTGGTATCAAGACATAGCTGCGGCAGCCGCCTGAATGAGGAGACTACGGAGAAGTGGCGCATCGACTACGAGAAGGCGCTTGCATGTCAGCATCTGGGAGGTCTTCCGACAAGCCGGGTCCTTCATTTCGGGGTTCATACCGGGATTGAACGATTTTTTCTTGTGCGAACCCTGAACCCTAAAGTCCTAAAGCCTAAATCCTGGCAAAAGCCTTAAGCCCCAAATCCACAGCCCTTGGTTTAGGCTCTTGCAGTATTTTAGGCAAAGGGAGCGTGAAGCCTGGACTGCAAGTATTCCCAGGCAGCCGCAAAAACCCAACAAATATCGAGCCCGTACCAGAAACGGCTTAACTCAACCCATATACCTTTTCGATCCATTTTGGCGGTTCTGCTTTTAGATCGTTGAAGGGGTCTTGGAAAGCCTTGGATCCGACTCCCGGATGCAATCCGAAACTTTAGGGTTTAGGGTTTAGGGTTCAGCAACAAATCTAAAACCCTGACCCCGGAATAACTTCCAAAACCCGCAACGGCCCTAAGCTCTAAACCTCAAGCCATCGCAGGCGTTGTGGCCATATGCTAAGATCAAAACCTGACTTTACACGGCCTGGGTTCATGTATTCGAGTTCGGTTTGTTTGTGGATTTTGGGGTTTTCAGAGTGCTAGGAGTCTTGCTTCAGGGTCCTTAGACACGGGCTCTTCGTATATCAGGTGTAATGATGTTGGGGTCTAGTCTTGTCTAAAAGTTCCCCATTTCGGAGCCCGCAGAACTTCAAAGAACGAGAATTAGGCGACCATACTTACGTAAAGAATCCTGGGACTAGTAACTGGGGTTATAAATAGTATAAATATACGTTTAATCGGTTATAACCCCAATTCAGGTGCTGATAACTGTATTTACTAAGTCCAATGACCCTCCAAGCATGGTTACATACAGCCCCAACGCAAGAACTTATAACTGTGCGCACCACGGTTTAGGGTTTAGGGTTTAGGGTTTACTATGTCCCATGAACCTCCAACTAGGGTCTACTGTAGGGTTTAGGCTTTCGGGTTTAAGAAGTAAGCCCTACACCTAATTTTTCAATGCCTAGGCCCCCACGGCTACTTTGTGCCCCAAAACTCTAAACCCAAAGCCCTAAACCCTAAACCCTAAACCCAAAGCCCCAAACCCTAAACCCTGAACCCTAAGCCCCAAACCCAAAACTTTCAAAGGCAACTCCCAAAGCCTGAATCTGAGTTCCGAAGACGGAAGCCCCAGTTCCTGAACCGTACTTCCAAAGCCCTGAATTTCTTAATGTAGGGGCCTAAATATTCATGCTATTTTTGGGGTTCCTTATTATAATTATAGTAAAATATACCCCAAAACCCTATTCAAATTATTAAGGCCCCTATATTCCTTCCAAAGCCCTGAACCTCTTAATCCCCCAACTCTGCACATTACCCAACATCACACGGAAAGTCCCTTTCTGGCCCCTATACTAGAGAGCCTGGTACAAAAGTAGCAAACCTCAGAGGAACCCTAGACCTGAAACCTCTGAAGAATTGGACCTCTGAAACCATCAAAGGAACCTGAAAACCCTAAACCCCTAAATCCTAAACCGTAAACCGTAAACCCTAAACCCTAAACCCTAAACCCTAAACCCTAAACCCTAAAACCCTAAACCCTAAACCCTAAACCCTAAACCCGAAGCCCTACGCCAAACGCTGCAGCGTCCGAGCCGCAGGCCGAGGAGGAGCACCATACGGAGGCCGAGCCCTCTCAGTGCTTCCTTCAAAGGGCGGATGTCATGGGGTTTGGGTTTAGTGTTTAGGGTTTAGGGGTTTAGGGTTTAGGGTTTAGGGGTTTAGGGTTTAGGGTTTAGGGTTTAGGGTTTAGGGGTTGAGGGCTTTAGAGGGTCTAGGGTGTAAGGTTTTTAGGGCTTTTAGGGCCTTTAGGGCTTTAGAGGGTCTAGGGTTTAAGGTTTTCAGGGCCTTTAGGGCTTGTAGGGCTTGTAGGGCTTTTAGGGCGTTTAGGGCTTTTAGGGCTTTTAGGGCTTTTCGGGCTTTTCGGGCTTGTTGGGCTTGTTGGGCTTTTCGGGCTTGTAGGTCTTTTAGGGCTTTTAGGGCTTTTAGGGTTTAGGGGTTGTGCGGTTCATAAGAGATTTGTGCCGGTGTAGAGGCTTAAATAGGGGTCATGACGCTGTTCTGTCTGGAAGGGGAGGAACCCTCAGCTGCTCTGCCTGCTTTAAGTGCTCCCAAAATGCCAAGGAGCTCAACTCCACACCCCAAAACCTAAGCTCAGAATCCACAAATCTCTAAAGCCACAGAGGTCAACCCAACAAGGTCTGAAGTCCTAGCCGTACAAAGAAAACCCTAAATCCGAAACCCTGACTCGAGATAAGTCTTAATTGGCATATGTTTGGTCGCCAAGCGTCTGTATCGCTTCGTGACAGTCCGCATGACCGGTTGCGTGAATCCGAAACCCTACACCCTAAGTTTTAAAACCCTAAACCCTAAATCCAAAGTCTTAACACCCTAAACCCTAAAACCCGAAAGCCCAAACCCTAAATCCGAAACCCTGACTCGAGATAAGTCTTAATTGGCAGCTGTTTTGTCGCCAAATCCGAAACCCTAAACCCCAAGTCTTAAACATAAAAGCCCTAAGCCCTAAGTCTTAAACCTAAACACCCTGAACCCTAACCCTAATCCCTAAACCCTAAACCCCGTCAGAGATCCAAAGTTTCAGGGCAGTTCTATGCTCTGGGGTTTGGAGTGCCGCTTTTTAGGGTTTAGGGGTTTAGGGTTTTAGGGTTTAGGGTTTAGGGGGTTTAGGGTTGGGGGTTTAGGGTTCATGGGTCTTACTAGGGTTCTTGGGTGTAGGGTTTGTGGTTTTAAAGGCTCAGAAGTTGGGGAGGGTCTTAGTAGCTTACAGGGCTCCTTAGAGGGATCTATAGGTTTTTTGTTTAAAGGTTTCCATAGGAGGTTCATGGGACTTAGTAAGTACAGTTACGAGTACCTTAACTGCGACAATGTACCTTAACCGGGGCTGTAAGTGATGATACGGCTAATTATCTTATCCATAACCCTAGCTACTAAGCCCCATAAACCTTTACCCTAAACCCGAATCCCAAGTTACTAGGCCCCATGAACCTTCACCCTAGACCCTAAACCCTACGCCCCAAAGCCTAGTTACTAGGTCCCATGAACCTAAACCCTAAACCCTAAGCCCTAAACCCTGGTTACTAAACCCTAAACCCTAAACCCTAAACCCTGGTTACTAAACCCTAAACCCTAAACCCTAAACCCTGGTTACTAAACCCTAAACCCTAAACCCTGGTTACTAAGCCCTAAACCTTAAACCCTAAACCCTGGTTACTAAGCCCCCATGAGCCTTTAACTGGAGGGTTACGGGAGGCTGAGGTTCCGAGGCTTCGTGCCCGGGTTCTCCTCTGCAGGGACCTCAAGATTGAGACTTTGGTTGAGGGCTTTGAGTTTAGGGTTTAGAGTTTAAGGTTTAGGGTTTAGGGTTTAGGGTTTAGAGTTTAAGGTTTAGGGTTTAGGGTTTAGGGCTTTGAGTTTAAGGTTTAGGGTTTAGGGTTTAGGGCTTTGAGTTGAAGGTTGAGGGTTTAGGGTATCTAAGGTTTAGAGTTTAGGGTTTCGAGTTTAGGGCTTTGAGTTTAAGGTCTCAGTTTCTCTATGTCATGCAAACGCTTATGGCTCTAGCTAGCCTCTCCGACAGCCCTGGCTCGAGGAAGGCACTGAAGACCAAGCCCAAAAATTCCAAACCACGTCGTGCCCGAATCCCACACCCTCAACTGCAAACGGTTTAGGGTTTAGGGTTTCGGGTTTAGGGATTAGGGTCACTCTGTTGTCCCAACTGCAAAAGCTAAACCCTACCCCCGAGACGTCACTCTGTTGCGGCCAGAGGTCATGAAGCTGCAGATCCAAATCAAAGAGATCGAAGCTGAGTGGCCCAAGCTCAGCTTAGGGATCAGGGAAAAACCTAAATCCTAAAACCCAAACCCGAAACCCCAAACCCCTAAACCCGAAGCCCCTAAATCCGAAAGCCCAAGCCCGAAACCCTAAACCCCTAAACCCGAAGCCCCTAAATCCGAAAACCCAAACCCGAAACCCTAAACCCCTAAACCCGAAGCCCCTAAATCCGAAAACCCAAGCCCGAAACCCCAAACCCCTAAACCCGAAGCCCCTAAATCCGAAAACCCAAGCCCGAAACCCTAAACCCCTAAACCCGAAGCCCCCAAATCCGAAAACCCAAACCCGAAACCCTAAACCCCTAAACCCGAAGCCCCCAAATCCGAAACCCTAGACGCCCCGGTCCTCCCGAGTTTGGGAGATGGAGCCGGGTTCAGGGTTTAGGGATTCAGGGGGGTTTAGGGGTTCAGGGTTCAGGGTTTAGGGGTTCAGGGGGGTTTAGGGGTTCAGGGTTTAGGGTTTAGGGGTTCAGGGTTCAGGGTTTAGGGGTTCAGGGTTTAGGGTTTCGGGTTTAGGAGTTTAGGTTTTAGGGGTTTAGGGGTTTAGGGGTTTAGGAGTTTAGGGTTTAGGGTTTAGGGGTTCAGGGTTGCTTCCAGAAGAGGTTGCGGTGCCGCCAGAAGAGGTTCCTGAGTCCGACGTCGCGGAGGTCTCCAAAGCGCCCAAGAAGGACGGTTTAGGGTTTAGGGTTTAGGGCTTAGGGTTTAGCGCCTCTCGAAAGCCGGCAACGTGAGCATCGCGGAGTGGCAAGAGCTTCACCGGATGGGGTTCTCGGACTTAGGGGCGCACCTCGAGCCCTTGCCAGTGATGGCCGACGCGGACGAGTTTTTGGACCTCGTTTGGGGGTTTAGGGTTTAGGGTTTAGGGGTTCAGGGTTTAGTAGGGTTTAGGAGTTCCGGCTTTAGGGGTTTAGGGTTTACGGTTCAGGGGTTTGGGGTTTGGGGTTTAGGGTTTAGGGTTTCCGGGTTTTAGGGTTTTAGGGGTTTAGGGGTTTAGGGTTCGGGCCTGGAGCTATGGAAAAGAGCTCAAGGCAGAACATTCAGGAGCTAGGTTTTGGCAATTGAACCCTAAATCCCTGAACTCTAAACCCTAAATCGGTGTTTGGGGTTCAGGGTTCGGGGGTGGGCTTAATGTAGGGGCCTCAGGGATGTGGGGCCCGTTATACGTTAATTATGATAAGGAACCCCCTCCAAAATAGTATTGGTAATTATTCAGGCCCCTGCATTCGGTACTTTTGGGCCAAAGTCTATACTGTTTTGGGTACTTAGGTACATAGACCCTTAAACCCCTAAACCCTAAAACCCTGAACCCTTATGGCACCCTTATAGAACCCTGTAAAGGAACCCTTAGAGGAGCTGCATTAAGGTTTGAGGTGCAGGGTTCCGGGCTCTTGGCAGTATCGTTTGCTTCCGCACGGCGACTCACCCTAAACCCTAAACCCTAAACCCTAAACCCTAAACCGCAGCTGAGTCGTTTCGAGTTAGACTCCTCTGCTGACATAGCCCGGAACCCTGCACCTCAAACCTTAATGCAGCTCCTCTAAGGGTTCCTTTAAAGGGTTCTATAAGGGTACCATCAGGGTTCTTGGTTTTAGGGTTTAGGGGTTTTAGAGTACCTATCTAGGATATACTTAGGTTTTAAAGGGGTTTCGATATAGGTACGTTAAGGCCTGAGTATGTACTATATAGACACGTTCAGAGTCGAGGCCACAGGAAAAGCGTTTAGGGCTTCGGGTTCAGGGCGTAGAGTGTAGGTGCTCAAGGGGTTCTCGGTGCCCCGAAGGCTTCACAGACAAACAGGCGGAGTTCGCGCGTGGAATTTCGAACTAGGCTTGCGTTGGTTTAGGGTTTAGGGTTTAAGGTTGAAGGCT